>KZ678424.1:0-166087 GCA_003019895.1 Coniella lustricola
GTATTTCCAAACAAAAATAGTATAGCTGCGGGTGCTGGCCCCTGGAGCCTGGGGCACCAGACCCCGCGGTCCCGCTGTTTCCGCATGGGCACCAGCGGTATGGGGCACGAGCACGTTGGGCCCTGGGAGCTACTCAGATGGGGTCCGCTGGGCTGATCGCGCGTCATAGGGCGTAGGTCCAGGCTTCTTTCACAGGCCATCTTCTCGTTTGCAGATTGTCAGGTGCTTTTGCCTGCATCCACTGCACCTCCAACACTCCTCGACAACAAATGATGGGCCAGGCGCTATCGAACCACGGAGATACAGAGAGGCGTACGCACGAAGAGCTGCGAAAGGTGCTGGTAAGTCCGCTCTCTGGCTGAATCACTGACAGCCGAGTCGAGCTCTCCTGCTGCAAATGCATTCAGCTGCTGATATCAATCCAACCACTCAATCGAACAGGCCACCAAGTTCCTCGAGAAGTGCTTCTCTCCTCTCGAATCGTATTCGCTCAAAGATAACTTCAAGAGCCTTGCCGATGCCCAGCAGGGCACTCTCTACCTTAGCGATGATGTCCTTACCCGCTTCCTCGAAATCCCCGATGTCCTGCACGTCTCGCCCGTGCTCTTCCAGATGCTTTCGAGCGTGGGCGCCTTCCCCTTTCAGAGCGATGCGCCAGTGATACTGGGCTTTGAGGAGACGGTCATTGCAATCACTTTGCTCACGGGGAGATGGGAGCGTGTTCTGTCCAAGGGTGTGTCAGATCGGCGGAGGCTGCTCTTCAAGAGCCTAGCCGTCTACGACCGCGAGCACAATGCAGTCGGACTATCGCAAGAGAAGGACGACGATCTGAATGGCAAAAGTTCCAAGAGTGCGGATGACGCAGTAAAGTTGCAATCACATGCTCCAGGCTTTGCCGTCGACAAGGCTGGCGATGAGGACGCAGACTACGATGCACTGGCGGCGGATGACGAAGACGATCTGATGCTGTCAGCCTTCGATGCGCTCCATATCGACGAGACATTCAGAGTCGGCAACAAGGAGACTATACATGGGGCCATGATCCCGTCCGACAATTTCCGCCGACTCCTGACGTTGCTCTTGCTGATCGCCCCAATAGGACCGCAGGAAAGGCTTTCTCAGTACACTGTAGACGTCGAGCCACTGCGCGCCGCAGCAGATAGCATCTTATCCTCCTTTCTCAATGTCGAAAAGTCTCCAGGCATCAAATACAAGGCCTTCAATCGGGTCATGGACCTTCTTCCTCATATACTTGACCCTTTAAATGCCCTATTCGAACACTTCCTGTTCTCCAAAAACCTCGATTTCAACAAGCACAGAAATGAGGAGACGAAACCAAGCACCTCACACGCGCCCGAGCCTCTTCCTCCTCTACTTCCACAAACGGCCTCCATTTTGAACCATGCTACACTATCACAATTGTCCTTCTTTCTCGGTGGCTCGACGTTGTTTAGACGATTACGCCTCCTGTACTCGGGAGATAGAGATGGCTTCTCCATGGTGAGTTCGTTCGATTTGTGTCTACTGCTAAGAGCGAGCAAATGATCGTGGTCAGAGAATGTGGAACTCGCTGACAATACCTCAAACATAGGGATCTTTCGAAAGTGGCGTGTTCAGGTGGCGAGCCCCCAGCATCCTTCTTGTACGGGGTAGCCGTATTTCTTCCTCGGACAGTAGCAACGAGCGGTCTCCCGCCTCACTACCATCCAGGCGATTCCAAGACGATTCCAAGTCAGAAAAAGTCACCTTTGGGCTGTACATCAGCCAGCCATGGAGAGATACCCACAAACAATGTTTCGGCGATTCGGACACGACCCTCTTCCAACTCGAGCCTATCCACGATGTTCTCAAGGCATCTAGCGTTAACAAGGACTATGTTTCCTTCCTGAGGCCCAACTCTGGCGGCGCCAACGCCGGTGTAGCGGCTGGCAATCCTCCACCAAGGCCCTCGGCTTCGCATCGGCGAGCCAGTACCACACACCTCGGGTCAGTCTCGCTGCTTCTCGACTCTAGCTTTGAGTTCGGAGTCTTCACGCACGACTATACCCTTCGCGGCGGCGCTTTCCAGAACAGCATGCTCCGCAAAAAGGACTTTCAGACATACTTTGAGATTGAGAGTCTGGAGGTCTGGGGCTGCGGCGGCGAGGAAGAGGCCAAACGGCAGGCAGCAGAATGGGCGTTTGAGGAGCGTGAAGCCGAGGCGAGGCGCAAGATCAACCTGGGCACTGGGGACATTGAGGCTGACAGGGCGCTACTTGAGCTTGCAGGCCTGATTGGTGGGCACCGCAGTGGCGGCTCAATGTCATGATGATACAAAATTCCTGGGCATGAAGAGGTTCAAAATTTGTGGGTTGATTTTCGGGACACGGTGTTGTTGGATGAATTGTTCAACGTTGAAGCAAATGTATTTCACAGGAGTGTGTACGCGATTATACATGTGATACATGTGCGTTTCTGTCGATAACGCAGGAATGCTCAAGCCCTTGATTATGATTTTGAACAAGCCATCTCTTTCTGCAGGTTGATATGAAGGCAACAAAGAGGACATGAGATCGTTGGCCTGTCGCGTCGCAGTTATGGGAGGTCTGAAAAGGTTCTTGCGGCATTCTGTGAGCGAGGTCGTAATGGCACGACGAGAATCGGAGGATGTTACCATATCATGAGATATGAGTATTGGTCGTGGGAAGCACATCTTGACAAGGGCGAGATGTCCTAGACGAAGAAGACAGAGGCGAAATTTGCAGAATGCGTCTTATTCTTTAGGGGAGCTCGCATCAGGCTTTGAATGTGGAGACTTGGTATTACCTTGCTCTGGCGACGTTTGGCCACCCAGCCAGCCGGGCATTCCCCAGCTAGATCCAGGCGTGTTGCTCGAGGCCGCAACGGCTTCTGGCGAAACTCCGGTCGTAGCATTTGCTGCCGCAGCTTCTGCCTCGTTCTTCTTGGCCTCGGCCGCGCGGAAGCTTCCCTTGATAGCCTCAGCATCTGCGGCCCTCTTCTTCTCTTTACGCTTCTCCAGCCGAGCACGCAGCTCTTTCTCCTCTTCGTCACGGACCTCGAGCTCGCGGATCCACTTCTGGCGCTTCTCGTCTGCCTTTTCTTCTTGTTGTTGCTTCCACATCTCGCGCTCCTTATGGCGCTCGGCACCGAAATATAGACCACCTGCTACCATTGCGACAATGGTGAATCCCTGGGCTAGTACACGTGCTCGGAACATGCGCTGAACCTGGTGGTGGTCTCCTTTCCGCATCGCACGGTACGCATTGGTGAAGGCAGCGACGGTCAAAAGGCATCCTGCAGTTGAGAAACAACATGTATTCTTAGTTCAATGGCCCGCAATGGGAAGCGAAGTCAAACAGGTAGCGCGAGAATGGTGGGATCGAAGCGGAAGCGTACCTAGAGGAACCAGAGGCTCCTTTTTCATGCGTCGCAGGACCTTCTGAAGGCCGCTCTCGTTGTAAAACTCCCTGTCAGGGTAGTGGTCGGTCAGCAATTGTATTGAGCAGAGTAGGCGACTTGGGCTGGGGCCGTCGTGCATCATGTCAGGCGCGACGTTAATCGGTCGGGCCGGCGCAAATCAATCGCGGGGCAAGACAAGCAGAGAGAAGCGAAGTCGTACTCATTGTCGTCGAAGCTGGAGGGCAGTGGCCTGCCACTAATTGGACTCGACATGCTGGATTAAGGCTGGATTGAGGCTGCCTTCTGGCTGGATGGCCGGTTGGATGTTGTGGCAAGGATAGCGTGGGCGTCACGGCAGATGTCGAGGCAGAGACAGTGAAGGTGTTGAGACGTCATGCAATGACTTTTTGAGCGCACCGCACCACCCCTGCAGAGCAGCACCACCACATCGCCGAGAGCTCCGTGCGGATCATGGATCAAGTACCTAAAGTTCTGTCCAATGCGCTGTAACGTGGGGTAGCAAAGGGCAGGGGCGGGAGCGCCAGAGGGCCTACATAGTGCATGGGCAGCCGAGGGGTTAACGAGTAGCAGCCAATACTCTTGGTGCTGGTGCAATAAGTCCTGTTTATTCTACAAAACGTTAGGGCTTATACTGGTACAGCTGAGGTACAATTGCTCATTCGACCCAACTGTGTTTAATGCTCACCCTTCAGTCGTCCCGATAGTATTTCTATATTATCGCGTTCGAATGACTGTGAAGTCTATATCTTCACTCACTTACGTTTCATTTGGGCCGATTATGTACTTAGAATGGCCATGGTCTGGCCGCTCTGCGGTAGATGATAAGTGCCTTCTGGGGTCAGTCTGGGGAGAGTCACGACTGACCAGCGGCGTCATGGCCTCCGAGGTCGCTCCTTGGAGTCATGTTTTCGCTCCTCCTTGGCAATCCATCTTTGCGAATTATCATCCTCGCATACCGACCCGGCCATAAAGGTATACAAATTCCAATTTGCCTTGCAGAGGTTCTTTCGACTGATCTCCGTTCCTTCTCTCAGACAATGTCCGCAGCATCAGAGCAACCCAGCAGCAGCGCGCTGAATGGGACAACCTCGAGCTCAGCCCACGACCAGACGCAAGGCAACAGTCACACGCTGGGCCACACCGCGAGGACACCCAGCATGACGGCGCTTTCCATGACCGAGTATAGCGCAAATCCCTCGCCGCCGTCCTCTTCGCCCACGGGGCGCGTCCGAAGCATAGTTCCACCGGAATTCCTCCTGCCCAGCGGCCACCCCGACTACCTCCGCCTCATTCTGACCTCCAGAGTGTACGAAGTCTGCAAAGAAACATCACTTACCCCGGCCGTCAACCTGAGCAACCGCCTCGAGTGTAATGTGCTTCTCAAGCGCGAAGATGAGCAGCCCGTGTTCAGCTTCAAGTTGCGCGGCGCATACAATAAGATGGCACACCTCGAGCCTGGCCAGAGCTGGCGCGGCGTTGTCTGCTGCAGCGCCGGCAATCACGCTCAGGGCGTCGCTTACTCGGCGCGCAAGCTCAAGATCCCCGCCACCATTGTCATGCCCGAGGGCACGCCGAGCATCAAGCACCTGAATGTCACTCGCCTCGGAGGTCATGTCGTTCTGCACGGTGCCGACTTTGACGCTGCCAAGGATGAATGCGCCAGGAGGGAACAACAAGATGGTCTGATCAATATCCCGCCCTTCGACGATCCTTATGTCATTGCTGGTCAAGGCACTATTGGCTTGGAGATGCTTCGCCAGACGAACATCCAGAAGCTCAAGGCGGTTTTCTGCTGTGTCGGTGGTGGCGGTCTTCTCGCAGGTGTTGGTGTATACATCAAGCGGATAGCGCCACATGTCAAGGTTATTGGAGTCGAGACGCACGATGCGAATGCTCTCGCGCAGTCTCTGGCCAAGGGTGAGCGCGTTATACTCGACCAGGTTGGTCTTTTCGCCGATGGTGCTGCCGTCAAGCAGGTGGGCGAAGAGACCTTCCGCATTTGCCAAGAAGTGGTTGACGAAATTGTTCAAGTCTCGACCGATGAGACTTGTGCCGCCATCAAGGACGTTTTCGAAGACACGCGCTCTATTGTGGAGCCTGCTGGCGCCCTAGCTGTGGCAGGTTTGAAGAAATGGGTGGCTGCCAATCCCTCTTCTGACCCCAACCGCTCACTTGTTGCCATTACCAGCGGCGCAAACATGAATTTCGACAGGCTTCGATTTGTTGCCGAACGCGCGGACGTTGGTGCGGGCAAGGAGGTTTTGTTGAGCTGCCAGATCCCTGAAAAGCCTGGATCTTTTGCCAAACTCATCAGCGCCATTCTTCCCCATGCCGTGACGGAATTCAGCTACCGTTATACGACATCCTCCGGCGCAAATGTACTCCTTGGCTTGAGTTTGATGTCCACGGCGTCTCAGCGTTCGTCCGAGCTGGAAGGTCTGCTACAACGCATCACTTCTATCAGCAGCGAGCACAATGGGCAATTCTCGGTTACAGATCTCTCAGGCGATGAGTTGGCCAAGGGTCACATCCGCTATCTTGTTGGCGGCACGTCAAACGTACCGAATGAGCGTCTTTACATGTTCAATTTTCCGGAAAGACCCGGTGCTTTGGACAAATTCCTCACCACATTGCGCCCAGACCACAATATCAGTCTATTCCAGTACCGGAGCTCAGGTGGAGACACTGCCAAGATTCTTGCAGGAATTCTATGTCCAGACAATGAGGTGCAGGAACTCGAGCAATATCTCAAAAAGATTGGCTATTCTTGGATCGACTGCACCGAATCGCCGGTCTTCAAGACTTTCTTGCGGGGCTGAAAATATTGAAGAATCAGGCAGTATTCTGGCTACAACATCTGTCATCCATCCGTTGACAACGTTGTTGACCTACGAATTCTGGCACAGTGGGAGGACCTCTCATGGAATGTCGTGCACACGGCATATCTCTGGCTCCTCATACCCCGTCATTTGGCTCCTGGAAATGTCATATTGCAAGGGAGAAAACTTGTGTACTTTCCTCCAGTGATACCAAAATTGCTTTCCTGGTCCGAAGTCCACTTGCTACATTGCACGATACGAATCATCTACATTTGCGCCTGCCACCTCAAGGGTGTATTTGGACTCTATCGGAGTCACCATTGTGAAAGGTCTCTGGGAATGGGGCTTGGCCTTGGATTGTGGAATTGAATTCTTACAGGTGTTTGACTCTACTACCTTCGTGAACGCGCGTCTAGACACTTAGAACAGAAAATAATAATGAGCGATCCATTGGTTGATTTCCCTGAATTGAAGTTCAATGCAAAAGGTGTATATGTGTATAACAATTAACCGAATATCATGTATTATCCTTGCCATGCTACGAGGCCAATTATGATTCCGTGGACGACAGCTGATTCACGACCAAAAAGGATGATACCACGATCCGGCACACTGCATGCATCAAGCATGTTGAAATGAGAGGATTATGGTTGACTATATAGTAGAATAATTAAAAGAACTCTTCACCAACTAATCACAGGCCCGCTTGGCTCAGTGGTAGAGCGTATCACTAGTAATGATAAGGTCATCAGTTCGATTCTGATAGTGGGCATTGAATTTGATCTTTTCCTCGACAACCTTGCGAGAAGATCAAATTCTAATCATATTAGGATAACATTTCCCAGGATTTTGTGCTTTGATTTTTGCCATCGTCTCTGTCTTTCTTATCTTAGCCGTCGCAGCGACAAAGGTATAATTTGCTGAGTATCCATTTGTTCGCCGCCTCTACGAGAACCCCTCAACTCTCTAGGTAGTTGAAAATTTGCCGCTATTCAATATGCCTCACCCTTCCAGTTTCGACCTCATATACCCAGCCGGATATGTGAATATCCTTGGGAATCGCAGACTGCTTTTGAAGAAACTCGATATCATCTCGAACCGCTTGCTCTGGGTCAGAAATTGGCAAAAAGTCCAACGTAGCAATCTCCGCGGCCGCAGTTGGCCCCAGCTTCTTGGACACAACAGCATGAGCCTCCTCGTTGGTGAAGGTGAGCATCCCGCATCCAGTGTGCTTGATGATGACGATTTCTTGCGTGCCGAGCAACTGTTGGGAGACGAGAATACTGCGCAGGCCCTCCTTTGCACTGCCGCCCGCGTTCCGGATAATATGTGCGTCGCCAATGACGATTCCAAAAGCTTCAGAGGGAATTATCCTCGCGTCCATGCATGTCTGCAAATACACAGAGTTTAAATTAGCCCCAAATGGTGTACTTCAAAGTCAGGTGCCATCACGGCTCCGGGATGCAGTGTCGCGCACATACTACAACAAGATACTTCTTTGCTGGGGGGAGAGGCAAGTCGCCATGCTTGAAGTCACTGGCATATGCCTCGTTCTTCTCCTTGAGATTCTGGATATTCGAAGTAGCCATCTTCAGATTTTGGATAGGTGCAAAGAGTCTAATGGTGTGAGTGGATTCCGCGCTCTGGGTATCGTTGAAGCGGAAAGTATGGTCCGAATTTGGAAATGGACAGGAGGCCAAAATGTTGCAAGTCAGACTAGCTTCGATTTATTGTCCGGAGAATGCTTGTGGGTGTGTCTGGGATTTTCTCCAAAGTCAATCGTGGTTTTTGCACGTGGAATTGCCTGTAACGGCAGATGTCTTTCTGCTTAGGGGGGCAATCCAGTGGCCACCGATGTAATTATGACACCATCGAAATGCTCTCTTTTGCACAAGGAGAAATGGAAATGCAGATCATGTCACCTTGCGCGTTAGAAGGTACCTGGGTACTTACTAGACTGCACTGATCAGTGGCGTCCCAGTCTTTCGTGAGAGGACAGTTGAATGTCTGAAAAATGTAGATCGATGTCATTTAAAATTGCAACAAACATATCAACAGATTGACATTATGATGCTCTTTGCTGGCTTGCCGGAAGTCCATTGCGCCCCTAAAGCCTCGAACTTGTCAAATACAAGAAAACATTTTGTGACGATCATACCAACTTTTTTGCAAATGCGTAGCTCAAGCCTGTCATGCTGAAATTTTACCGTAGAATCGTTGGAAACCGTTGAGGACTTGAACAAATTCGGTTTCGTGAAGGCAATGATATCCATAATTGAGCGCCAAAAGACCGACTTGCACACACGTGGACAGTGTCAGCATGAGAAAATCCGGACTAAATCTATGCCCCTACACAAACGAGATCGGACTGATTAATTCAGATATAAACCAAATCAAAAGCACAATTTCAACAGTCACGTGTGATGGGCAATGGAACTCATATTGTTCCGTTGATTTAGTATTGATCGGAACTTGGAAGTAAGACCAGACATGTCTCCTGGCCCTACAGACATCCGGCTTCCCTTTGGACGAGAGCGGCTATTCATGTAGCCAAAGACAAGAACTTTCTGCCCTATGACCTGTTCAACTCCTTGTGAACCGCGGCGGTCAAGTTCTTGAAGCCCACAGCCAAGTGTTGTCGATGCGTTTACAGCAGCTCGTCGTCCACACCTGCCGGATACCCGACACATAGTATAGCTTCAAATCAGTTGCCGGCTTTAGCTTCCCTGAACTTGTAGGCAGCCCGCGCCACATATCTTCCATCTTTCAAGTAAGCAATGCCTGTCATCAGCACAGGGTGCGCCTTCTTCCTTCGTTCATACTCAAGCTCGGCGTCCTTCATCTCGACGCGAAAGTATTAGAAGTTGCGGGAGAAAACGAACAGGTGTCAGTTGGGTTCTGACCTCGAATCGACCACAGTGAAGATTTTGAATATGAAGCATGAACTGGAACACATATATACACACACAGCCAATCGTTTTTCTGCTCTTGATAAGCATACAACACCTGACCTTCAGTAACTCCAAGCATTATGAGAGGAGCCGAACCGAGCTTGTCGTCTACGCGAGGCCAAGCCAAGTTGCACTACTTCCAGATGGTTTGATTTGAGAGGGCAGCTGCCGAATTTATATTATTCTCGATGAGTTGATGATGCTGATTGGAGCCGGGCTACTCAGCGTACTGACTTTCCATTCACTGATGTGGGTTCGCAAGAAAAGAGTATGAAGCTAATCTGATTCGTGCGCTGGACAACAACACCGCAGAAAGCAGACGTATGACTTGGAGGGCCAACGTGCAAGCATGACCTCTTGATTAAACCAGCAGTTGTTTTTATGATGCTTTGCTCGATCGTAAGTTGTGGTAGATCCTCAGTGCTTTCTCCATAGCCTCGCATATGAGCCAAGCACTAGAGGCGCACAATACTCACGAGCCCTCGTGAACGAGCCGCGAAACGCCATCATAGCCCAGAATGCAGCTAAATCTCCCTAAGAAGGGTCTCATGTGTCCACGCCCTGATACACTGAGGAGTCAATAGTCATCAAGGAGCCGATCGAGCCACAGGGGCGCCGGTTGAGGATATTGCCTGGCTGGCCCGCCCGTCTTGCTTGCATGTGCTGTTGGATACCGACCTCACAGGACGTTTATTTCGAAGGAGGGGGGCTCCCGGCATGTGGTCAAGATCAGGACAGAGAAACTACAATAATTCCATAGCTGCATTTGTGTCAAGGAGATTCTCAGCTCCGGTCCCCGGGATTCGCGTTCGAGACTGCCTTTCTCTTTCGGGTGCAGGAGAGTGTAGATTGAGCTCCGTATTCACCTTCGGTTGCATGGATACTCTTGAATACATACATGACCAGCAACAAAACGAAGAAATCGCCAAGTTCAGGCCGTCGCGTGCTGGTGGCTCGCAAAAGACTGAAGGAAGTCTTCCCGTGCATCCACATGCACTAAATCTGTGGGGATGACCGGAAGCAGGTCGAAGAAGAGTGCGTATTGGCTGTCCACAAGCTGCTATTGGTGCATTGCAAGGTCTTCAGCAGTGAATAAACGCGGTACGCAGACCAAGGACGCCCATAGTGCCTCACTCTGTGGTTTCCCCAAAGCCTATCCGGCAATGACAAGAACAGGTGGTGTGTATTTTGTACCAGACACATTGCTGGCTTTGGAATCAGCCGGCTCCAGCTCCAGCTCCTGCTGCAAGATGATTTTCATGTTAAGAAGAGTGTATCATTTGAATCGGGTCTAGCGAATGAGTTCCTTGAAAGACAAGTGTTGTCCCTCTTGTGGTTCTTAGTTCTGCCTCGTCTCGCAGCAGGCTGGGGGTGGTGCGTTGATGTCTATTCTGGGCTTGCTCGACCACGTGCTGGGGTCCAGCGGCCCCAGTCAAGGTGCTTCGCCCACAGGCGCGAGGAATGAGAAATCAAAGCATGGTCCCTGGTATGAGGGAGTACTGAATTGGAGATCGTCCCAGAAAGTCGGGTCTTGTATGCCCGCCCGAAGGGAACAGACATCTGTCGACCACATCTCGAGAATCGACTGCTGTTGAATACTCAAGCTTCCGGCCAACAGATTGTCTAGACAAAGATCGCCTGATCTCGCAGTATCACTTAAAACATACTCTCCACCTCCGGCAGCTGCATGAAGCTTACTAATCAGTACATAGTTCGGGACAGCATTGACTTGAGGGATGATAGAACCTGGCGACAGCCACCGGGTTGTATTGAGAATGATGGAAAGGATGAATCCATGATCAACGATGCTGCTCTCGGCGGCGAGCGGTGATAGTGCTGCCTCTCTGACTCGGGCCAGTTGACGGGTGAGCCTGGAAGATCTTGGATTCGCGTTATGGCAATTCAACCCCTCAGAGATGCAATAATTGCAAGGTTTCTCGCCATCGCAATACAGCTTGGATTGCTAGCAGCTCCTGCAAGCCTGTTTGATTTGTGAAAATGGTTGGTGGGATTTCGGCCTCTTGACCTGAGCATCACCAGATTCGCCTCTACACTCGGCATGTAGTGCCATATGCCGCGATAGAGTGTCTCTTTGGTCGAGGAGAGCAGGTCGGCGCTAGTTCTCCTGACTTCGGCAGTACCGACTCCTACAGCTAAAAGATATTGATGTATCGGAAAAGTCACAAGAAAGTTCAAATCAGAATATCTTTTCATTTTTCTTTTTGACAGTCGATTTTGTACTTTTGATGCTCCAATGTTCTCGAATTTGAGCTATGCCTTCTCGAGAGTGGCAGCACAAGATGAACAAAAGACAGAAGTATGTATGATCATGCATATGGAATGTCCTACTTTTGAAGGGCTTGGTCGACACGATGCTTGCCCATGTTGAGATCGTAACATGGGATGCTGATGAGTCTTGTTGTGAGCATTAGCCGGTGATTGGCCTCTATACATATACACAGCTCCACGAAGATGTTCTGGGGACCAGATTTGAACGATGCTTTGCGACTTGATCTTCTTGAGACCATGAAACGCCAGGGAAGAGTTGCGTAATTTCAACACTGATCTACCCTTTTCGTGTGCACCAAATCTTGTATCTGACACTACAGAAACTAGCAAGGGCACGATGGACAACACATCGATGAGCAGCTATTTTTACCTTCCGATAATGCACCTGTCATGGCAGATTGCCAAATGTGGACATAATGGCATGAATATATATCAAGCATCTCAAGTCATGAACCGGGTCATCCTCAAAATAATGCGGATATGTTGTATTTATATTGATTTATCTGCTCCCCTGTGAAGCCTGCCACTAACTTACCCTGGAGAATCACCAACTCACTTGATGTTCTCAAGCTTAAGCATCAAGCTGCGAATACATATTGAAGATAACCTCCATTCAGCCCGGCAAATGTGTCTCCAATAATGATATATATAGTCCAGAACTGGTCCTGAGGCTAAATTGATTCTTCAAAAGGAATCAGATTACAGTCAGGTCTGACAGCATGAATAACAGTATCACAAATATACACCGCGCCCAGTATCTCACCCATGCAAAGATTCATGGTGTCTTTAGCCGGACCAAAAGCGCCGAAGTTGCAGCAGCACAAGCACGGTAGGATACTTTCATTTGTTCTACAGTGTACCGGATTTGCATGCATACAACAACGCAGACAAGAGGAGGCCTTCAATTCGAGGAAGACCAAGGTCCTATCTATCTGGCCCCGGTCTCTCACATAAGAAGTTGGCAGACTCTCCTGTCAATAACCACACGTAGACAGCGGTGCGTTTTATGATCTAGAAGGAGGTTCATGTGCATTCTATCATAATTCAGTCCTCAACTTGATTTGTCCCGAACTAGGCGCCGTGGCCTGCTAGTTTCTCGTGCTGCCACATGATTAGCCAATGTCCCATGTAAATGGATATTTCATGCCAAGCAGCAGGTCTTGGAATACAGTTTTGACGGTCTGATTGAAGAGCAAATCCAACAGTTGCAGACCGGGAACAACGACAGAGTATCGGCCCGCAAGAACCGTACCGTGTTGCGTGTCAACGTAGTGTCTGCGTGACCGAGTGTGGGTGAGTGGGTCTCCTGGACGGACATTCCATTGAACAACGTTGAAGAAATGAACTGGAGAAAACAAAAGGCTGAACTTGAATCTTGTACTTGGAGGCAGCATTAGTGCGATGCGATGCTACCCCCCATGAGAGCCAAGCCTCGGTTCCATTACCCTGCAGTCTTGGAGGAAGCCAACATGCATATAACGATGTTGCCCGGAATGAAGAGGCTGGATGTACTGAGGTTGTAAATAGTTTGTGATTTACGAACGAAGCCAATCAACCGATTCTCCCATTCCGAGATCATATTGCGAAATGGAGTGCTGCACGGGGTGGCTGCGCAGCTTTCGCAGGCGCTGGACAAGCAGCTCGCTCCTTTTTGCTGCTTTGAACTTCTTCCATCCACGGTAAAGTCATCTCATGGCGCCACATGAGCAACAATGCGCTTCACGACAGCATCGTGGCACGGCGTGAGCTGACAAGGACGCCTAGACTTTGATACTCCACTTACCTAGCCATGTGTAAGCACGCAGGGGGGCACAGCAGGAATGGCAGAGTCCGGCTGTTTGATCCTCAACGTGTTTCTCCCGATGTCTCACATCGATGGATTCACGGCGTCAGTACAAGCGACCCGGAGGTTCTGAAATGCTTGGGCCATGGACGTATACGCACATTATCCTGCATGCACTTGTTGACAGACTTGGCCACAATGGTCGTGGGCGATGTGTGGGGTGGGGCAATCAGTTGGATGCAAAGGTCGTATTCCGTACTGGGTCTGCATATCCCGAGTGGTGCCAAGTTGATGATGGTTTGGAAGGCCCACTTCCCCGGCAACGGGCCACGCCTAGGGTCAGAACTAAATGTCATGGTAAAAGGTACAGGTCACTGGGTACATGTCAATTGCTCTTTTCGGAACTGGTCATACAAACGAGATTTGTGAAGCAATCGTGAGCATATCATGAGCCCGTCAGTTTGATACATAGCTATTGAGCGCCTCGTGGTGCGGGACTTGAATATGGTGAACTCTGGATTTGCAAATGGAGAGCAGCCTATGATACTAATCTGGCAGGATTATTCTGATATCAATGCTCAACTGCTGTGAGTGCGCATGCATATTCCTGCTTTGTTTTATCAGCGAGCCTGTGTCTGGTAGTGTTCTGACGGACTGACCCAACTTTCAAAACCTTTCAGGATTTGCTTCTTTGATGCAAAATGTTCCCAAGCACCGTCTGCAAAAGCCCCAGAGATTGGCGGCTTACACAGTATTCTGACATCGCAGTCAAACACAGTCCTCTCCAGGCTCGAACTGGAGGTTGATGCAGTCGTCGGCACTTGGGCTCGCTCGTACGTGCCAGAGCACCAGGCTCGCATCGAGAATGCCGTGGGAGACGTCTGCTGATCTCTCACATGACCAACTGCCCGCTCACTACTGACGGCTCCCACCAGACAGATTACGGTTCTGTCATGGTTCCTGATCGTGCTTGTCCTTAGCTTCACACATCGGGCTGGCGGAAGAGCTCCGTTGTCTCCGGCTATTCAGTAGTAAATGGTGCCAGGCGAGGAAACCAGTTCACAAGTACTTTTCAGTGTCCTGACTGCGTGAGTGCTGAATGTGCCGCGCGCTAGTACAGATGATAGACCCATCTCCGCAAGGAACGTGCGCTGACCTACACAACTGACACTAACATCGAGGTGTTAATGTTCACCACGGCACATGTACTCGGCGATTTCCTGCCTGGCTCCGTGTGGACAGTGCCCGCCCCGTTCCGCCCCATCTTAACTCGGCTTTTTGGGCGATTCGCCATGGCGGTGACGGTGGGTACTTTGTGGCAGATCATGAGCCGAGGAAGCTCTTACATGGTCCTTTGCCCCGATGCCAGAGCGCAAACATTGGAACAAGACGCTTGTCTTGATTTGTTCTGGGCCTTCCTTTTCTGTCCCGTTCCCACGGGCGCAGAGCCACGGCCATTGATGTCTTTCGACGTTGCATACCCGCCGATCCGAATCTAGGGAGCTAGACTTCACATATCAAATATTACGAGATCTCCAGACCTCCAGAACACAAACAAATCCAGATCTTGTCAGTCCTTGTGACATCAAGAACCCGCTGTACCGGTAGTCGCAAAGTCCACCAGAAACGTGCCCTGCATGGAACTAGTGCTCCCGCTTTGGCTGTTACACAGTCTGCCTGGCCTGATCAAGATATATGTTGCTGGACGCCTTTTGCTAGTTTGGACTGAGTGGAGTTGCCATATTTCTTTTCCTCGATTGAAGGTCACATTCTCTCCCTTTTTGGACTGACTGAACGCGCTCCCAAAGCGGATCTGCGCTTCGATGCTTTCTGTCAAGCGGGCCCGGCCCGGCAGCAGTTTTTCTCATGTCTTGGTGTCAGTCGGCGCGGCTTCAGCACATGGGGCTCCCTGGAGTGGGAGTACACTTGTGCCATGTTGCACCAGCTCCAAAGTACGACTTGGTACTCCCCGGTGTGTGGAGTGTCAGTTTGCTGTAGTCTGCAGTTGTGCCAGAAATCGGGTTCTGGTGATGGGACCTTACCCCAGTTGCGGTTGCACTGCATTGCGCCGCACCTATGTGAAATACAGTAGAAAGTCCTGGACGTCAGCTGACGGGCCATACAGGGCTCACCGTTGTGCTTCTCAGTCAAGTAGTCGCCAATGCTGCGACAACATTAGCGCACGTCATGCAGCACAGACAAGACGCTGCTACGAGTGGGTGACGTCCACAGACCCCGCGGCTAGTTATTGCTCGTGTACTGGACTGGAGCTGGAGTTTGTGAGATGCTCCCGGCCTTAGGCCATGTCAGCTGCCCAAGCAGGTATCTTGGCCGTGGCCGCGAACAAAATACAACAAAGATTTGCATGTTGTTGTCTGGAAGGGATCTTGGCCAATCGCAGTGTCTGCGCGGTGACCAGCTGCTCCTCGTCTTTTCTTTGTCGTCGAGACTGAATCGCTCCAAGGGCTTCCAGACCGCCCGCCGAGAGTCGCTGCGGCTGCTCAACAAAAGTTCCGGGGAAGAGATCGAACCAGACCGTTTGCAGTTCTGCAGTCCTGTGTAGGAGCAGAGTTGTTCCCAAAGATACTGAAAGAGGCTCGAATGCGCACCATGACGGTGCTGGGACGGAGGAGACTCGGCAAGCAGGATTGGTGTACTGTATTGTGAGTGGCCTTTTGCTCAAAAGTAGGCGGAACAGAGCAGCAAAGTGGCTGGCCTCGGTGCAGTGGTCACCGCACAGCTCAAGCTAGGGCCAAAGAGGGCAAGGGCTGGCAGATTGGTCGTACCGTTCGCCCGGGAGGCTGGAGCTAAGCATCCAAGCAGCTTGCGCCCACAGCCGAACCCCAGGTTTTCTCCAGGCCTGTGGGTCGCAGCATGGCGTCACGCATCGACTGCCTTAGTGCGCATGGCATGTACAGCAAGTTTACCAGGCCCTTGTACATGGCAGCGACACATGGTACCATGGCAGCCTGGCTGTGTATCCTTCGCATGCAGATGGAGTACTGGAGGGCAGAATGTCGGGGTTCGATGCCCGTTGTCTGGTCTGCTTTGCTTGGCCATTTCCCACGCTGCCATCCTGGCGCTACGTAGCCTTGGTAGGCCTTCCCAGGAAATGACCTCCTTTCGTCTCGTCTTGGTGGTAGTGGCGGTTGTGGTCAACTGGTTGGTGGCCCCGTTCCTCGTGCTCCTCGTTCTCCTCCTCCTCCTCCTCCTCCTCCTTCTCCTCTTCTTCTTCTTCTTCCTCACCCCTGTCCATCATCCACTTGTCGATTCTCCTCATCGTTCTGTCATGACCCCTGCTCCTTCACCTCCTCTTTCCTCAAACTGTGCCGTAAGTGTGCATACCCTGAGAAGATGACAAATGTCGGCAGTGTACATTCAACCGGACAAGTTGAACAGAGAGACTGTCCTCGCATCTTCTTCTCCCTCCACGTGAAGTGGCGGCAGCAAATCTGCTGCTGCTGCGACCGCGCAGGGAATTCTGGCCAAGGTTACACACATGAGCCAGAAAAGGAGGCAGAGGTGGCCATGGCATGTCGACTGGAACGACCCAATCATGCAAGCATTCCGTTCAAACGCGACTATGGTGGGAGAGGAAGCTGCAGAGGAAAGGTGCGCCAAGTGAGAGATGGATGGGACAATCGGTGAGATTGATGAAATGAAGGTCGTGCAGGTACTTGCTTGGGTTGGAAGTACCAAGGTACAATGAGGCAGGTATCTAAGTACCGATCGACTCTAGGCACTCTGTTGACCAGCCCAAAATTCACAGAGTCCAAGGACAACCCACTGGTAGCCCACTGGAAGCCCAATTGTAACCACTGAGAGTAACTCCAGTTGCCCTTGACTTGACTCAGTGGCTATTTTCAGACTGAGATCCCGTTTTGGACCTTGTGCAGTTGCGAGTCAAAGTTTCTGCTTTTCGACTTCGTCTCCCTAGACTGGCGCGCAGCTTAGAAAAAAATAAGAAGAGAAAAAAAAAAGAAGGAAAGAAAGAAAAAAAAAAAAGGTTCTTTGCTTTTTCAAAAGAATATTACAGCACGGCTTAGGTTGGTCAGACAAGGCGGCTTCTCGTGGCATCTGTGCACCCGAATGGCCAGGGCCGCCAGGCGTGCCAGGGCAGGTCAGCGTGCCAAGCCCTGGAATACGTACTATGATGGTGCCCCAGCAAGCCTAGAAACCCCTTGGCATGCCTGGCTGCTGCAGTACTGCTTACCCACTGAATCAACACTGCTGCACTGTAGCCGAGTGCCACCTCAGCCCTTCCATCAGTCCTTCCAGCCGGGGCCAGTGACCCTGGGCGCCCACCCGCGCTACCGCAGGCGATTTAGCGCTCTTGCACAGCAGCGCCACTGTACCTTCCAGTGCCGAGGTACAGGGCAACTTTACCACTGGAAGCTGGTCCCCTGCTGGCGGCCCTCTTTCAATTGCCTTCAAGGTGAGCTAATACAACGATGGGCCCACTAAACCGTTCCGGGGAACCTGGCAGCTCCAGTCCAGCTCCAGTCCAGCCCCAGTGCAGTAGTCCCGGCTGGGCAAATGAGCAGTAAGAAGTACTAAGTATTGCACGATCGTCATCCGTTTCGTTCTGATTTTCCCACATTTGGTACCTCACACAGCAAAGCAGTGTGTATACTATAGTAGTAAGTAGAAGCGATGGACAATCACTGGGGGATTCTACTGTACCATATAGGGCCTGGATCATCGTGCCAGTCATGTATTCGAGTATATCAGAGCCCCTGTTTCCCCCACTCCTGCTGATCGTGCCTTGTCCTCATTGATTTGTCGTTTTGGTCCTCCCCGACGATACATTTTCCATTCTGGCTGTTTCTCCTTTGCTCTCCTCGCTACTCAACTGCAGACCGGAAAACATACTTCCCGTTCTAGGGCTTCCGTTTACTGTCACCGCCAACTGACAAGTGGACACTGAATGATTGACAAGACACGCTCCACAGCAAGAAAAGAAAGAAAACAAGAAGCAGAAGCAGAAGCAGAAGCAGACAAGCAGACAGGGAGAAGAAACCGAAGAAAAACAACATCCAAACACAGACAACTCACCACGGCAAGACAGCAAGACAAAGCGACAGTCACCTCATCTCGCAAAGTCTCTCGAAGTCTCTCTTCCACGTGCAGTCACTCCACGTGTCCGGCCATACTTACACAGCTTTTTCCAACCGGGCTCGCTACCCTCCTCACGGCTCATCTTGCTCCGCCCCTGTTGCCCCCTCCTTACTTGTCGAAGACAGGGCCCGGTCCTTTGGTTTTTTTTTTTTTTTGGTGGTCTGCATAGCACTTACATCTAGTACTGTTGCTGTGGTGCCAAGGCCATAAGACCGTCAACTCGCCGCCTCTTCGTCCTACCTCCTTGTTGTCCGTTGTCCTTCTTCTTTCCTTGCTCCTACTACCTCGACGTCCTCCTCCTTTCTCTGTTTCCACCAAACACTCATACCAGAGTGTGACCATCAAACAATCGTCACAATGGCCGAACCAGCAGCAACAACAGAAAAGGACTTTGTCACCTCGGGCAATGACCTCAACAACAACCAGGCCGCCGCTACCCATGCGCGCTACAACCACGGCGGCAACCCTAATGCCTCCGCTCACAGAGGCTCCGACGCTCGCCTGCCCGCCTTTGGCGGTGAATTCCAGCCTGGTTTGTACAAGGCCATTGAGGGTCGCAAGTTGGCCAACCCAGCGCCTCTGGGCTTGAGTGCTTTCGCTCTCACCACCTTTGTGCTGTCTTTGGTCAACATGCAGGCTCGTGGTGTCGCCACGCCCAACATTGCTGTTTCCCTCGCTTTTGGCTATGGTGGTCTGGTCCAGCTTCTCGCTGGCATGTGGTAGGTTCTTTAGGTCCAACTGGCCCCTGTCATCATAATTACACTCCTGCAATCGTTGGGCTTTCGTTGTGTGCTTGAGACGGCGATTGTGGTTCGTCGAAACGACTGGCGCACTTTTGCTTGGGAGACTTCGGAGAAGAGACATGCCTAAAGCGTGTGGAACATTTGTGTTGCTTTTCCCCACGCCTGCGTGCTATGGTCACTTACACGAGAGCACAGCCCAAAAGACGGCCATGTATTGTAGAGAACCACATTTGACTAACAAGATTCTCCTCCGCATTATAGGGAAATGGCTGTCGGCAACACCTTTGGCGCAACCGCGCTGTCCTCCTATGGCGGCTTCTGGATCTCGTACGCGCTCATCCTGACGCCCTCGCTCGGCATTACGACGGCCTATACAGATGAGACACAGGTTTCGAGCGTGCTCGGCTTCTTCCTCATCGGCTGGTTCATCTTCACCTTTATCCTATTCCTCTGCACGCTGCGCTCGACCGTCATGTTCTGCGCACTGTTCTTCTTCCTTGACATGGCCTTCCTCTTCCTCGCCTCGGCCGAGTTCGCCGATAATAACGGCGCCACGAGCACGGCAACAGGCCTCCAAAAGGCCGGTGGCTTCTTTGGCTTGCTCGCTGCATTCCTTGCGTGGTACAATGCATTTGCTGGTATCGCTGATAGCAGGTTAGTTTTTCTTGCACTTCTTGGTTCCGAGCACGAAACGCAATAATGCACTGCACCACCAAAGCGTACCTCCAAGACATTCGATACCGCAAGATACGCGCCCGTTGCCCCTTTCACAGGCGTCATTCTCTTGTGCCTCCCTTGCTTGGCATTCATTTCCATCTGCATTCTCCAAACATTCAGCAATTGACTCGCAATTGACTCGACACCGGCTGACATAATTGATGTTCTCACCACATTTAGCAACTCCTTCTTCCTCATCCCCGTGTTCCACTTCCCATGGAGCGAGAAGGGCCGTGAGACGCGCCTCAGCAAGCAGGCTTCGCATACCGTCTAAGACAGACAATCGAAGTCGATGCGTCATCTCAGTGACGCCCATGTAGCCTGACGATTCTGACAGTGTGTCGCTTGGGCCATCTGATGATGAGGACGGGACACTTAACTTTTCACAAGTGTGGGGAAAAAAGGGAGAAACATCAACCACCAAAAAGGGGAAGATGTATTCACCCAACCATGCATGCTATACATATGTTCTGTTATAACGCTCTCTCACGTTGCACTTCACACACCACTTATGGTAACGAGTGACCGAGCCGACTTTAGTTAATATCATGGAGAGAGTGCTCGGTGTGGGTCTGGTTAATTCTTTTTGCGACAAAATTGTTGTTATTTTTGGGGGGGGGAAAGGGGGGCCTGGACTAGCAATTCCTTCCCGCTTGCGGTTGGAGATTCTCCATAGGGATGACTGTAATGGATTTGAGGTTTGAAATGAAGTGATTCACCTGTCAGTTCTCGCAACTTCGTGGCATTCCTTGGTTCCTTCAGGGCATCGCTTTCCTCAAAATTACCTCCACAAGAAACCGATACGTCTTGAAACAAATTTCACTCACCCACCCAATTATCAAATATCGAGACAACATACATTCAGCGCTGGTACATTCAACCACTCACTCATTTATAAACGCCATTTGCCATCCTTTTCTCAGAATCAGGGATGGCGACTCACAGTTGAACTTAACCACAGGAGTACGTGACAACACTGCGTACTCCAGAAGCCTACTGTGAGAATCAAAGCATATGGTTTTTTTCTTCTTTTTTGGTTTTTTTCTCTCTTTCTTCATACTAACACATGGGCAGCCAGCCAGCCATTCAGTCTCGTCTCGCTGGTGCGGTGCAGCAGTACCCAAGTAGTGACTTTCGTTGCATCTCTTGTCTCTGATAACTTTGATGGCACCTTCTCCGATGACTTGCAGCAAAATCCACATCCACATGGGAAGCAGACCCTGGAGGTTGACTGCAGCCAGCGGCATGCCCGATACTTGCGTATGCTTGGCCTGTCGGCTGTTGTTTCAAGTGGCGTCTTTACAACCGCTTTCGCTTCGTTCCAGAAGACTTTCAAAAGTCCGTGATTGCGCCGCATGTTTCCCATTCCAACTGGATCGGGCCAGTGAATGGTTTGGATTCAGATACTGTCGCCATACCACAAATGCTTAATTTTATGCTTTGCTAAGCCCGGAGTGGGGATCAAATTCAACATTCCCGTCAAATGCAAGTACACCAGCAATGTACCAAGCACTTACCACCTAATCCCAAACACCGGCCACTCTACCAAGAATTGCCTACGGACGCCTCAATAACCTGCTAGAGATAGTATTCAATATCAGCACCACATTGATCTATATCTAAAACATCCATTAACAAAGACCCCCTTTACTTGCCTTCTCCTCTTCCCCTCTTCCCTCCTTTCTTTACCCATTCGACTAGGCTAGCTAACCCCGACTGGACCAACCCAGGCTAGTCCAGCCAACCGCCCAATCAATATTATTCCTCATCTGTCTTGTGCCCGAGATGTCGACGGACCAAAAATCAGCCTCACAAGGCGTCCTTTGCCAAATGAAATATTAATTACACCCTTTCCCACTACCCAATAGTCTTCGGTCCCGAAATCACAGCACATCCCCTTTCTTTTTCCTTAGCTTGCTCTCAATGCCCACCTAGGTACTATTCACACAAATATATTGCATGCGAATAAACAAACTAGTGGCATTCCAACATCTTTGTTGAAGAACCTCATACATACATACATATTTATATACATACATCCAATTCGGCATGTCATTGAACTCGCTCATTGGGTCTGCGTTGAGACATTGTGCATGGCTGTTTACTGGCTCGTCTGCTGTTTGTCACTCTATCTCAGCAAAAATACATATACAGATGTCCAGTCCGCACCGACTAGACGTACGTAACCCAGAAAACAAAGGCAAAAGATGTCTTGATGCTTATGTGGCAGCCGATTGGTCGCAGAGGCAGCAAGTACTTGCTCGTTTCTAATGAGACCCGCCACTTCCCCAGTTGTCAAGCAGCACTTCATAATGTGTCAGCGACGTACTGCAGAGGCTCACAACACATGATGCCAGCTCGGAATCTGGAAAACGCCACTCCACAGAAACGAATCATGGCTAAAAGAACATGCGGAACGAAGACTGTCGCGTACAGCAATCGGCTCTTTCCGTTGGTTTGGAGCCATGTCATGAATGTTCGGCTGCACTACCTCTGGATGCCGAATCCCAATGCATCCTGGATTAGAACCCGCAAAATGTGAATGCAAATTCTGCTCACATAATGATTTCATCTGCATATTATAAGTGTGGTTCTTGTAAAAGAATAGCTAGCACCTTTGTCGTAAAAGATTGCGTGCGCCCACCATTCGCATACGGTATGTAATAACTGACAACATCGACATTGAGCACACCTTCCCTAAGACGATGCCTAATCGTGAAATACCGATGAATCTTTCAAATAGAATGGCTATGCTCTGCAACCATTGTGT
This sequence comes from Coniella lustricola, assembly GCA_003019895.1. Taxonomy (NCBI): domain Eukaryota; kingdom Fungi; phylum Ascomycota; class Sordariomycetes; order Diaporthales; family Schizoparmaceae; genus Coniella; species Coniella lustricola. Next base: position 22,611 of record KZ678424.1, read on the forward strand.
TCGTCACTGACAAAGTCCCTTCGCCAACCTCCAACAGGAGAGGTCAACATACGCTGTTTACTTACGCTGTTTACTAAAGAAAGATGGGACAATGAAGACAAGTATAATGGCAAGCTCATGAACGTTTCAGAGACTTCACACCTGATCAACCCAGTGTCGTGGCAGCATTCGTGCTCGCCTGCGGCCCGTCAAGACTGGTAGCAGGGCTGACTGCGTGGGCGAGGCCATGTCTGACATGTCACAAGATGCGTGAAGGCCTCCTTTCCTGCCCAAAGTCTCGTCCTCAACGGCGCGAGTGACGTCGCCGCCCAAGGTGCTGGACGAATCGGTCCGCGAGGACGCGTGATTAAGTCTCTGGCTTCTGACAGAATGCATAGTGGTTCGCTGCGCCGTTGTATTGGAAGAAGCAAGGTTTGAAACACGAGAAACGCTGGCGCATGCACTGGGATGAGAAATGCTTCCAAGAGCGGCAGGCAATGAAAGCTCGTTAGCGATGCTAGATATGCCCATGTTGAGGATCATGGACACACTTGCAATGATGCCGTTGGCACTCGCGGGTTCCGTTGTCACTACTTCTCTGGCTTCCATCGCCATAGCGGAGAGCATGATCAGTTCGAGTTCGGACACGTTCATTGAGAGAGTCTGTCCAACATGTTTTTCGTCCAACAAAACATGTGGCTGGTGAAAATTCAAGTGGTCTCGGCGTCCATGTCGTCTGTCTTGATTGGTGTCTGGCGAGCGAACAGAGTATGACAGCAGAGTTGCTGATTCTCCTTGATCACTACCATGAGAGCCCCAGATGTCCAAAACCCACACACTGGCACACCCGTCAGGGTTGGCAGCGTTTGCAGTACAACTTCTTCTGCATTCATCATCGTCAAGCCTGGTCAGTCCTAGGAGGGAGCTTCCGCAAAAACATTGTGATTCCATCTCGGTTGCTGCAAGAGTAAGACCTCTTCCTTGGCAGAAACTGGTGCAAGCTTCGTTCGTCATACCGCCGGACACAGTGGAAAACTGGGCGTCATTGAGCGCTCTATCTTGTTGGTCTCGGTAGCAGCCGATGAAGTGGTATCCATTTGTGGCGGCCGCGAAAACGGTAGACGTGAGAATTGTCTTTCATAGCGAATACAACCTCGTGGTGGCGCCGGCCGTTGAGAGCATCGGCGCACAAAACCATCCTCCACGACAATGATAACAAGGCCATCCGTAACCACACGGTGCTGGCAGAGCTGGTGTCTGCAGAGGCGGGCAAAACCAGCCATTAACACAATCGTCACACGTGTACCCCTGACCAGGACATGAGCCTGCAGCAGAGCCGTCCGTACTTGAAGGCATCGCTGAGCTGACCAAGGAGCCTGGCAAAGTGCTAGGAGAGGACGCAAATGAGTACGATGAGAACGCTGAAGGACACATCGCCATGACATCGGTCCGTATTTCTGTCGAGGTCATCAGCTCAGTGATCGTCCGGATGTAGTATATCGTGGTTTGCGCAACAGTGATTGTTGACATGGCGCTGGGCGGCGTTGATGCTGCGAAGAACTTCATGTTAGCAGTGAAACAGATACACGCCACAAGGGAGGGACAGAAGTGGCTCACTTGATGCAGGCGCACTTGGCAGCAACGCCAAGGTTGTGGCTGTCAGAGAAAGTTGCGAGACTTGGCTTATCAAGGAAGCCAGCCCTGACAAGACCGATATTGCATAGGAGGCTGTTGCAGGAGTCGTTGTCAAAGGAGCAGTGGACGCTGCATTGACAACGGAGGAGCTGAGCGAAGACAGCAAGGAAACGAGTTGAGGGGACGACGATTCGGGCTGGGTTTGTTGAATGGTAGACGATGGCGATGTTGCCGGAGGCATCGCTACTGTGGCTGTTAATGGCGAACCAGTTCCCGATGATGATGCAGAGCATGGCACGCCAAATACGAGCGTTGTTCCACTGACGACATCAGAGACATAGCACGTCAGCGCGCCCTCGTTATTTTGGATCGACGTAATTACTGCAGACACCAATGGCTGAAGGCCTGTTGGCAGCACCCCAACCACTTGACTCCCAATAGCAGCAGCAAGAGACGAGATTCCCGGAGCGACGTTGGTCAGAGCGGACGACAAGTCATCCTTGAGCCCGTTGAGAATGTCGCTGACATCGCTTCCAGTATCTGGTACGGTACTTAGAATCGACTCGATCTGGTTCACGGCTGAAAGTGCTGCTGCAGGAATTCCAGTAGCGAGATTAGGGCCAGCTTGAAGGAGAGAGCCAACCTGGTCGGCTACACCACCGGCCACGTCCGGTGCTGCAGACAGAAGATCGCTTGTTGAGTCTAGAGCATCGGCAAGATCGCTCCCAACTTGGCCAGCAAACTGCACTCCGGCTGCGACTGCCGAAGGCATGCTGTCAAGAGCTGCCGAGATCTGGCTTTGAAGATTGCTGACGGCCGCCAATGGGTCAGCAAGAACAGCAGCGGGATTGGCTGCAATGGCAGTGATGGGATTCAATACATTGGCAGAGAGCTGGCCCAACAGACCACTGCCGTCATTGTCGTTATCGTTAGGAGAGCCTAGAACAGCGGTCAACGCGGACGCCACGCCGTTGATGATGCCAAGACCAGGCAAAAGTCCACCAGCACCCGCAGGAGCGGCGGATGGCGGTGTCGTGATCATGGGCTCGGGGAGATCTGGAGAGGAAGCAACAGCTGAAAGAGCACTCAGCAGGCCACCCAGGGGTCCATTGGCGCCACTGGGGCTACTCGGAAGAGGCGTAGGGTTGGGTGTTCCAGCCAGGATGGAAATGACCGAACCTAACAATCCTCCGCCAGAGTCGCTTGTTGAAGTTGGAATCACAAGCGGCAGCGGAATGATCGGCGAAAGAAAGCTGGGAACGCCACCAATACCTGCTCCCAGGAAAGATGTGACAATCGAGAATGCCGTGGGAGGAGGGGCTGGGAGAGGAAATCCAACGTCTTCCCCTGGTTTCGAGGCAGCAACCTGAGCCTGATTCTCGCTTAGGCTGCTGGCGTCCAGCGATGAGTGAGCCTCGACATCGTCACGATCTTTGTCCGAGTCTTGCGGTGGACCAAAAACAAAAGGACCGAGCTCGGCTTTCCAGCTGCGTTGCACCATGTCTGTAACTCGAACATTGACATTATGCGGTGCTGAAGCCACGACCTTTAGACTCTCGCCAAGGGACACCAGAAGAATCGCAGCGCAGATGAGAGTGGCAGTAGTCAATGATCGCGATACCAAAGCAGGCGGGTGCAACATGTTGGAGGCAGAGTCAAGCACCGAACAGCCGGGAAAGGAAGGCTTGTCTTGTGAGGCACCAAACAGCTTCAAAGCTGGGAAGGCCGAGCAACGAGATGTATAACAGAGCCAAAGTCGGTCGTTCCAAGAGACCAGATTCCAAAAAGCTTGGGAGAATGGGCAAGATGGTAATGGACTGAGCGAGCTGCCGCTGTGTCCAAGTGGTGGATTAGCAGAGTCGAAGATGAAGATGGTGGAAGGACAATGTTGAATGGCTTGAAATCAGCCCCAGCGATGTCAACCACAGAAGTGACGGGGCTGTTCTGCTATTAAGACCTGCGCTTGCCTATTGTGGTGACCGCTACAATTCCACATCCTTCTAGGTCAACTAGATCTTGGAAGGAACCACCGTCCTGGCCTAGATGAATTGAACGTCTCAGCCCTTCCTCATCAGTGACCTCCCTTCATAGTGAGCTTCGTTAGGGTCGTCAGTCTTCCTGCGATGCAGCTCACCTCAAAACCCTAAGTTACAAGTCTTGTGACACCGCAACGCTAGCACTTGCCAAAAAGCGTCTATCGGACCGACAGACCGTTCGAGCGGGCAGCAAATCGAGCACCACCCATAAGCGTTTACCACAAATCGCGATTGTCCAAGATGTAGTGACTCTTGATATATGCATACACGTCACGAAGGGGCGCTCTGAATGTAGGTCGTTCACGTAACAGATTTCAATATTTTTTGGTAGGACCAATTGTCCCAATCTTGCAAAACCCGACTGGAAGACGTAACCAGTTTCCCGAACCCATGCAATATAGCAGCCCTCAGACGCCTATCAACACACCGAAATTCCTCGTGCGAACATCCTAGTAGCGCTTCTCGGTGCGCAGGGTATCGGCGAACTCCTCGAGGGGGGAGCGGATGAGCTTGGTCTCCTTCCACAGGTTGGGGGTCAGGAAGCCGTAGGTGTTGGAGATGGCGGCGAAGGTAGCCTTCAGGGTGTTCTCGAGGGTCTTGGTGGAACCGGCAGAGGAGGTGTAGGCGTCCTCGATACCAGCAAGCTGCAAGAGACGCTTGACGGCGGGGGAGGCGACCAGGGAGGTACCGCGAGGAGCGGGGATCAACTGGACAGAGATTGTTAGTATAGCGCAATCGACGAATCAATCACCAGATTCGAGAGGAACAGGGTAGAGAAAGGGGAGACGTACTCTGACGGTGACGGAACCGCACTTGCCAGACTCCTTGACGGGAATGGAGTGGGGAGCACCCAGGTTGGTTCCCCAGTAACCACGGCGGATGGGAATGACGCTCAGCTTGGCAATGATGATAGCGGCGCGGATGGCGGTAGCAACCTCCTTGGAGGTCTTAATACCCAGACCGACGTGGCCCTCGGAGTCACCAATGATGACGATGGCCTTGAAGCGGGTACGCTGACCGGCACGGGTCTGCTTCTGGACGGGCTTGATCTGTGATTGGAGAAAAACAAAAGTGACAACAGTCAGTTCACAAAGTCCGTGGAAGATTTAGAGCTTTTTGCGCCATGAAGCGACAAAAATCTGCGAGCACAACAGCCAATGTCGCCAGCGGGAAACGCACCTTCATGACCTCGTCCTTGAGCTTGGGCAGGAAGAAGTCGACAATCTGGTACTCCTTGATGGGCAGAGAGTGCAGGTAGATCTCCTCCATGCTCTTGATCTTGCCAGCCTTTACCAAACGGCCCAGCTTGGTCACGGGCTGCCACTCCTTCTCCTCGCTCTTGCCGCCGCGGCGACCACGGCCACGGCCACGACCACGGCCACGGTCACCACGAGCACGGTCGCCAAAGCCACCACGGGCAGGAGCACCACCACGGTCAGCCATTATGTCTGGATGTTGGGTTGGAGGAGGGATCGATCGGGTCGCGGGTTGTTGTCGGGGGAGAATTGAGTCTGGCGACGACACAGTCGATGGGGACAGGAGGGTGGGAATGTCTAAGGGTTGGCGGTTTGGAAGGCCTTCGACAGAAACTGCGAAGTTTGGACTGGGACGGGCTGATTGGACGACGCCAGGGCTGGTCGCTGGCAATTTCTTGGTGGGGCGTTGCCAGTGAAGTGCACCTGGCCCGGGCGCACGTCCGCCTTCTGGGCGAATTTCGCAGCAGAGTGCGCCCTAGCAAGAATCGGCCGAGGATCAGCCGCTTGCACGTGATAGATCAGGTGATCTGAGTCCGCCATGTGTTGCTCCATTGAGTGCACAGTGCACATTTGCATGATCCTCTTCTCGCCCGCGGATCAGTCTGTCTCGCAATTGCATACCTGCATAGCGAGGAGGCAGTAATGAACTACTTAATCATAGAATCCAATGCCATCTCATACTTGAAATTCGTTGAATAATTTCTCGAGTCCTTAAAGCGGTAATACATCAACGATAGCACACTCCCTCTATCTATAGTGCATCCATTGCTTTCACTGTATCTAGCGTCTGACTGCGATAAGAAAGTTGAAGAGGCTCGATTGCGTCCTTGGGTCGGTTACAAAGTACCTGTACACCTGCGCAGGAGACAACCCCGCATTTACAGGCATCTGACATCAAGCTTCCCCATGATTAAGAGCTCTGTTTGGGGTATCCAGTACTTTGTTGGAATAACACTCCAATCTGTTGGACCCTGGTGCCTTCTTGAGCTATGCTCTTCTCGTTCAGCCTGGCCTCGAAAAAACGAAACGCATCAACGTCAAGCTGTTCATAAGCAGGTCCAACCCTCAACGACCAGCTTCGAGTCATCTGCAGCCACATCTTGTGTTCGCAGACTTCTTCCTGCTGCTTATATCCACTTCGGTGCTCCGCCATGCAGGACGACGACAATGTCGGCACATGTGCGGAGAAAGCATGACGGCACCAACGGTGCACTCCAGCTGCTTAGACGGCTGGGTGCCAACAGCGAGCTAACAACAGCAATCCCGACCTGGGTTTAGAACAGAGACAGCGGTTCTCTGTTCTGGAACCTCGTTCACATCTCAGTCAACAGCCATCACTCTCAGTCCTCCGATACGTTAGCCCTTGTGTCTTTGGGGCGGTGCCTTTCTTCGTCGTCAGTGGTGAACCCTCGCTCAAGTTCGAGGAAGCTCTGCATTGCAACAAGCACCATGACTGTGCTGCCAAGCAGGAATTCCGCCAGCGTACTGGTTGTAATACTCGCCCTTCAATTGCTGTTTGCCCATGGCCAATCCTTCGATCCAAACAAGGCTGGACCGCAGATATGGGATCCGGACCAAGTGGTACGTCTGTTTGCTTGTTCCTTGAGTCCTCAAGTCAGGGTGTGCTAGCAGCACATACAACGGCCTGATAATTCAAGGCTGTCGGCATAAATCCCTGACTGACATTGTTCGTGAATAGGGAACAAACACAACCACCAACGCAACATATAATAATCCCATCTTCACGCAAAATGTCGGTGATCCTTGGATAACGAAATACACCGACGCCAGCGGCCAGCTGTGGTATCTTTTCACCTATACAACCAATGACAACATCACACTGAAGCGCAGCAAAGCCTTGACGGACAATTGGGACTACGCCGAAACTCGTGTCGTCTTCAACCCAAACAGCACGAGTGGCGAGCCATGGTCTACAGACCTCTGGGCCCCTGAGATTCACAACATCTCAGGCTCCTTCTACATCATCTTCACTGCCACTCCCGATTTTGACAATCCTCCGCCGCTGCAAGATGCTTTGTGTCCCATCAACTGTCCTGCCATCAACCATCGCATGTTCGTTCTTGAGGGTGGCTCCGACCCGTGGCAGTCAAATTTCACTTTGAAGGGTATGCTCAATACCTATGACCAGTTTGCCATTGATGGAACCTATTTTCTCTACAATGGTCAAATATACCATATCTACTCGTGCTGGCAGGAACAAACATCCGCCTGGCCCGCCAATCTTTGCATCACGCACATGTCTGACCCCTGGACTGTCGACAGCGACTTGGCTGACCGAAGGATGATCTCTGTCCCCAACGAACCATGGGAAAGAGTTCCATACGGACGACCTGACGTGCGCTTGGCTACGAATGAGGGTCCGCAACAGCTCGTGAATCCGGTAACAGGACAAAACTTTGTCATCTACTCTGCTGCTCGCGTCAACACCCCTTTCTACTGCCTCGGTATGCTAGAGTTGGTGGGCAACGACCCCATGGAATATCAGAGTTGGCGAAAACACAGAGACGGCTGCGTATTTCATCAAAACACAGTTGAAGGCATCTATGGCACCGGTCACGCAAGTTTCACCACCAGTCCGGATGGGTCTGAGGACTATCTGATTTACCATGCCCAGACGACAGCCGAGCCACTAGGCGACCTCTACCGCACGATCCGGACGCAGAAGTTCCTTTGGAACGCCGATGGCACCCCAAACTTCCCTCTCGCCGAGAATGGCCCTTTCACTGTGCCATCTGGACAGCATGGACAAGTAGCGGTATCGGATCGGTCGCTTCTCGGTCAGATGGAGGATAGCTTTGGGAGCATGGCGTGACTAGGAAGTAGTCCAGGCTATGCTGAGCAATGTCCGCTCCATTGAAACGTATGTGACCTTTTTGTACTGGCAAATGCATGCAAAGACTGGTAGCAGTATCCTTAGAATATATCATCTGCATGCAAGATAATCCAACCCAAAAATAGGCATACTCACATCGTGACAGTAGCAGAGGCTGGACCATAAGTATCGAACAATTATAGGCGCTTCCTTAGCAGATACCAAGTACATACGTTCAATTTTGCCAACTAGCAATAGTTCCAATGAGGATTACACAGGGACATCGGGACTTGGAATGATCAGTGGTATGCTCCGGCGGTGAATCCACTCAAGTTGTCCTTTGCGGGACTTGACCGTCTTATCCGAGAGCCACTTCTTGTCAGGTTCACCGGCCGAGCAGTCAACATTTTGCCGGGCAGCATTCGACAAAAGGACAAAGTCTCACATGCCAATGGTTTCTATGGCCCATAATTTTGTTCATAACCTTCTCCAAGCGACCTTGATCCAATCGCCGTGTCAATGTACAGCCAAACATCCAGCAACCTACCCTCCCCCTCCCCGGAAAATCCGGGGAACTTCATTGAGGCTGTACACAATGACACTGCCGACCTAAGTAGGATATATCAAGTCCATTTCAACATTATTACACGAATATTATATGAGTCGAGCATTCTTCATCCACGGCTGATAGTTTGGCCATCCTACCCTTCACTCACAACTCCACTCCAACTTTAATCTCTCAGTCACCAAAACCCAAAATCCATAATCACTAACAGTGACATCACACCATCACAACTACGAAAGCAATATCAAGCACAACAGCAATACCGCCTACAGCCTCCCTTCCTCGGACTCTGGAGTCCACCACCTCAAAGTTGCCACCACAGACATCGACCGCACCGTAGCCTTCTACAACATCCATCTTCTCCTCACCTACCTCCCCCACCCTCGACCACAAGCGGCCGGCCGGACCACCAGACCATAAACAAACCAAAGCACATCCCCAACATTTACAACAAAAATCTACGCCAAAATTCTCAAGCACATGCCCCTCAGACACAGTCCTCGAAACTCGCCGTATTCCGACACGCGCAACCCCATGATCACGGCGGGAGTCCAATCACCTGAGCTGTGCGGGAGCATGTAGATCTAGAAGCGAGGAGTGTGTATTTTCCAACGTTTGCGATCGCATGTAGTCTGATTTTGAAGGGGGTGCTAGGGTGAGGGCTGCGTGCGGGGGATCCGGATGTGAGGCATGTGAGGCTGTATATGCTTGAGAAGCAGAAGATGACGAGTGAGCTGGATCGGGATGAGCGTTGGTAGGCGGATTGAGGGCCTTTATGGTTGGACAGGGTTGACGGATTGGTTCATAATTTAGAGCTGATGACGATACGGGTGATGGATAAAATAGCTTGCGAAAAGTAACGTGAGATTTGATTGCAAAGACAAAGAGATGGGCCGTAAAGCTATTGGATTATAATCCCTGTGTCGAGTGTCGCCTGATCTTACGGTCTTGACCTGGCACTGTGAATTACCTACCATGACATGTTCAAATAAGTCAACTGATTCAGTCTTAGCCCATTGCCATTTCATCCATATAGTCCGCAACAAATATACTGTCCATATTACGATGGAAACAAAAAAAACCTTGTAATGTTCAACGACCAGTGGATGCTAGAAAGTCAGGATTGTAGTGAGCCCACTTATCTCGAGACTACAACATTCAGCTGCTATATGCTTGGTTAGAGTATGAAACATTTGGCAACACTACGCAACGCGAGAGAAGTTAAAAACAACAAGAGTGATGACACATCAGTAATTTATGCTTTTAAGACCTTATTCATGTCTAATGAACATTCATTCGCCTTTCTCGTTTGGGAACGCATGGACTTGGATATATTTACATTCAATAAATACTGATTCTGGCGCTTTGGGAGAAATATGAATGCTGGATAAAACTGGCTAAGTTTTCCTGTTATTTATTTATAACAGTTCGCTTTATTGGTAGTCCTTTTAAAAATGATTGATAAAATAATCAGGAGTTGTTTACAATTCCTACTTCAATATATTCAAACATAAATAAATGTAAGCTAGCAAAATCAATAAAGCTATAGTTCCCAGAAAAAAAAGGAAGAAAGAAAAAAATAAAGACAGGCGAGAAGCTGATTTAATCGATCAAATGTCCAATCTCAAACCTCAGACTATCCTCTTTATTCGCGAAAAAATCCATTTTTATATGTATACATATATACCAACAAATTCAAAATGAATAATTCCCAACTCTCCCTAGCATTCGAGATACACAGCTGGGTGAATGAATATTTGTCTTGCTTACCAAAAGTCAACGCAAACCTGCCCAAGCCCAAAGATTTCAAATCACCGGCCTCCAACTCAGCTGATTTCGACACAATAACATAAGACAGTTTCATACAATGACCACAAGGGAGAAAGGCAAGTCGAACAGTCTGTTCAGCAAAATGTCACAATTTATTCTTACTGCACCTTTTCTTCTTCTATTCTATACTCTTAACACCCTTCTACCATGGATAACTCACAGTTACACCCAAGCAATCACCCACAACTTCACCCAGAGCACCACACCAACATCACCAAATCATCTACACACTCAGCGGTCACATCAAAATACCACATTATAGCACTTTCAACATGGAACTCCTACTTCTCAAATATTTTATCTGTAGAAAAACTACCAAGACCACCATCACCACCAACAACAAATAGACGGTCAACAATAACAGAAGCCTGCCTGCCTCCGAACCATTCCTTCGTTCGAATCGAAAACCAAAATCTGAATCCACTGGCAATGCATGTAGGGTATCCGTGACAGTATATATCAAAACAAAAGAAAGGATAAAATAGCAAAAAAAAGAAAAAAAGAAAAAACCCCACCAAAACCATAGGAGAATAGAAAAGAGGAGCAGAATTTATCGGGATTGGGAAGAGTGAACCAGCCAGCCAAACACAACACGACAGTCCGGATCCCTGGACGGTAGTACACATGGATACGAGACCATCTTGAAAGAACAGACATCATCCGCGCAACACCACACAGCAGAAGTGAAATGGAGGAAAAGACAAGAGAATGTGTCAAAGTAAACGCCAGATGCAATGTGTTCTAAAAAAAAAAGCAGATGGCTTCCCCGCAGATGAAAGAGTCGAATAACCAAGCCTGAGAGAAAGAAACAAATAAAGATCCGTGCAGCAAAGTCATTCTCCAGAACTCAAAGAGAAAATGTGGGCGTCCAGCCAGAAGTGGTGATAGTGATGGTGGTAGATAGTAGTGGTGGATCGTGTATTGAAGTAAATTGGAACTTTGAGAAACGCTCATGCCAGCTTTGAATCCAAAACTTCAACGAGACGTGAGACATACAACGTCGCTTCATGAGACGTCACCGGACAGGACAATGCCACTATCTCTGTCCTGCGCTGCAGTCTGTTTGCCGTCCAGCTCATCTGCCGGTCTCAGGCGTTCTATTCTCAGACGCATCGTCTCGTCGCGGTCGGCATCAGCTTCGCCTTGGTCGCTGTCGTCGGTATCATCGTCCGAACTCACTTCGTCACTGGGCTGTTCCTCGTGTTCCCAGAGTGCGGCTCCGTCGTAGATGTACGGCTTCTCGCCATCCTCTGGTGGGTTCTGGCCATCGACCTCGCTGATTCGCACTTGATACGCCAGAGCTCGTTGGCCCTCTCTGATGAGCTCCTCAGTCCAGCCCAGGCACCTCTTGAGGCTCTGGTTCATCTTTTGGCTGTCCACCAGGAGTTGTTGGTGTTTCGAGAGATCGATCTGCAGTCGTTTCTCATCACGTTTTCTGTGCCTCGCATCCCGGGTGGCCATAGTGCTGGGACTTCGTGGTGCGGAGCCTGTCGAGTCTGAGTCCGACAAGTCCGACTCGGCATCCTCATCTTCTTCGTCCACATCCGAGTCTGCTTCACTCAAGTCGGACAGAGCCTGGTCATTTGCTGAGCCTTCTTGAGCATCGCCCGTTGCCGATTTGGAGGCAGCTGCGGCTGCGGCATTGGCAGACGAGACCCGGCCGGCCCTGGCCATTCTCTTGTACCGTCTCAGCTCGTTCGTCTGCTTGCGCAGCTGCCGCTCGAGCGTTCTGTTGATTGCTTCTAGCGAGGCATTTGTAATTTGCAGGTCCTGCACCTTGCGTTCTCGCCGTGCGTTTGCCACAAGGTCGTTGAGCGGATCCGTACCACTGGCTGACTTGGGACTGGTCAGACCCGAAACCATGCTGTCGTCGTCGTCCTGTTCTATCATGTCGTCTGCGGCTTGTAGTACCGAGGCCATCGAAAGGCCAGGATTGACAAGTCCTTGCGGAGAGCCAATGGGAGAACCGGCCACAGGACTGGCTGTGGCGCTCGCTCTGAGTACGGGAGGTTCGACCACCAAACTTCCAGGCCTCGAATGTCCAGGCGTTCGTACCAGAGGGTTTTCTGTGCTGATGCGCCGCAAGCTTATATCCTTCTGGCTAAGATGAGGTGTGGAAGTCACCACGTTGCGACGTTCGGCTATCGAAGGTACACTGTTCAAGGTATGGCCTGGTGCAGTTGTAGGCTTGGGTGGCGAGGAGGTTCTGGGAGTTCCCAAGGCCGGAGACTGTACCTGGCTTCTGGGCCTGACAGCAGGGGCACGCGGAGCTGGCGAGACCGTGGAGTTGGACGCAGAAGTCACATTAAGTGGCTTCAGATCAGGAGTTCCATTGGCATACATGAATTTGCTAGACACAGGATCCGGGTTGGGCGTGGAATCGACACTTGAGTTGGCAGGACGATTTGCTCCATTGGCGTAAAAGAAAGTTGCGCCCTTGTCTTTGGGTGGTGTAGGTTTAGGCTGAGCGGGCGCAGATGGCGGTTTGGGGGCCTCGCTTGCGTAGAAAAACTTGGGCTCTCGCTTCATCGCAGGCGAGCTGCTATGTCTAGCGAGTTCGGCGTCCAGGCTGGAGCCGCCCATGGACAGAGCCGAGCGGTTGTCCCAGGTGTCGCTGGAGGCATCGGCAGGATTGGGCGAGCTGTGGTTGCTGTTGACGCGGCTGGGCCGTGAAGAAGGCGTTCGAGACGTGGCACTGCTGTGCAAGTAATTGGCAATCGGCGGGCCATGGTCGTCTCGGGAAGAAGCACTGCTGACAGCGGTGGTTCGACTGACAACCGACTCTGGACGAGCCACCCTGCGCGGAGTAGGCGCGGCGAGAGTGACTGTCTGACGCTGAGGAACCGATGTAGGAGGTTGTCGGGCAGCACCAGCAGACAGTTTGGGAGTCATATGCGCCCTCTTGGCCAGAGAGGGCGCCTGTGGCTGCTGGCGCGATGTGGACGGGGCCATGGGAGCGCTTGAGCGGTCGTATGGCATTCTGGCAGAGGAGGTTGGAGACAAGACAGCAGAAGCGGCGGCGAGGCTGGGAGAGGGAGAAGACGTCGAGGCCAGAGGTGGTTCTCTGTGGTGGTTGGAGGCGCGGGAGGTATTCGGGTTCCTCATCTCGTTGGTAGCATCTTGTCGAAGAGCACAAAAAGGTAGAGAGTCCAGACGAGGGGGGCGGGTTGACTGCGGGTTTCACGACGCGAAGTCGGTGAGAAGGACGAGGCGGCCCAAGGCCACGCAGACAGGCGCAATCGAGGGGGCAATCGGACTGGAGATCGAGTCGGGTCGGGTCGAACGCGAGCGAGGGCGTCTCAGGCAACGGCAGCGTGATTGTCGAGGGCTGTTGTGTTGTTCGAGGATGGCTGCGCTATGGCAGGCGCCGCAGGATGTGGCTTGCAGCTTTCTACTGGGGAGAGGAGGCCCAAGGCTCGTCAGAAGCTGCCTGCGATGTCGTCTGCGGCCGTTGTTTTGCGTGTGTGTGTGTGTGGGTTTTGGCGGTGATCACAGCGGCCGGTGGAAGCGGTGTCTGTTTGGATCAGACAAGACGGGACGAGTGGACAAGCGGTTGTGGATTGGGGGGGAGGGGTGGAGAAAGGTTGGAATGGCTGGTTGCGAGGAAACCGCTGTAAGCTGCAAGGCTGGGCGGGTGCTGTAGCGCTGGGGCTGTTTATGCTGGGCTGCCACGGGGGCTTGAAGAGTGCTAAGCGCGCTAAAAGGAGTGAGCTACAAGCGGAAACCTGGTGCTGTATTCTGGGCGCTGGCAGGGTGGGCGGTTCATACCCCAGGCTGGGCCAAGGTCGTGCTGCAGGGTACCGGAATGTACCAGTTGAGTGCCGCAACCCCACCGTGTGTGAAGTTGGCGATAGTGGCACGACTCTCCCTTTCTGCAGCACGAATCCAGCGGCGTGTTTCCGGCTTCAGTTTCGCAGCTTTTCTCTGACACACCCACCTGTCGATACACGTACTCTGCTCCAAGGTAGGATTGGATCTACTTGGATTCTAAAACCCTCGCTCTCACGGCCCAAGGCTTCGCCAGCTTGTCGGTTAATTGCGTGTGGATCTGGTTCATGTCGCGGGCCTCTCCAGGGCGGGGCTGCCCCCTTCCACCACCTCCTCTCTACTAATATCGCGCCCCTTTCGTGCGTTGCCCTCCCTGGTGAGCGATTATGTCTGCGCCAGCAGTGCCGTTGCACTGATTGCCTCTTTTGAAGGGTTCTCTTGGCTAGCTCACAAGCCACGGGGCTCACAGTCTCAAGGAGCCAAAGAAGGGCCCTAAAGATTGGCTTCACATCGAACACTACATGGGATCTGCTGGCTCATCGACAGGGCTGCGGAGTTCCCGTTTATACTGGTAGAGTAGATTCAATGTGTCTGTTATCCGTGCACAGCTGCCGTTACCACATAAACACAGGCAGTGTTCATGTCTTGTTGTTTTCATCATAACAATAGGTCGTCGAGCCTGTCCGGCACTTTGTCTTGGGCCGCTTTCCCGTATTCCGAGCCCCACCCGCTGTGGCAATCCCTGTACAGCCTGGCAGCCCAGATCTTACAGGCCCTGGAGTCATCTCCAGGATCCCTGTCATGTCTTCTAGAAGCCATAGACAATCGACAATAGGCAATGTCCTCTAGGCCTTCCGGGGGCCTGGAGGACCCTGACCATCTCCCCCAGTCCCTGTCGCCGCGTCCACCAATCACAAACCTTCTAGTTCCGTCATAATCACACAGCTGGCCCTTGGGAGCAGCACCTCGAAACCTTTCAAGCCAACCTTGACGCATCAACCTGCAAGCTCTACGTAAACAGCCAGACCACACCACCCACACTCCTCTGCTCGACTTCACTTCGACGTCAGCCAACACTCTCGGTCCCGTCATTGGCATCGAATCTTGTCTCCAGTGCCGCGGCACTTCTTCTCGCAGGCCTTGCGCGGCTGCGATGGCCCTCATCGGCCTCTCCCTCCTCTTCGCTTCCTTCCTGGTCGTCTGCCTGCGCCCGCCCGCATGGCTGCCTGCATTCCTGGCTGGTCTGCGCCAAAAGACCCTCGGCAGCCCGACGATACGACCGTTGATCAAACCTGCTGAGCCGAAAGACGAAGACGAAGAAGAAGATCAGAATGTCCTGGACAGGGAAAGAAAAGAGAAGGATGGGCTACACAAGCAAGGGGTGGAGCAACAACAGCCTACACCTCCAGTCGAGGACCAGCAGGCAGTGCGCAATGGATACCAGGAGGATCACGAACCTACCACGCCTTCCCCGCCGATAATAATAATGAACGAGCCCGTCGACGACACAAGTCCCGCAGAAGATCCGCAAGCAGAGGACCAGCAGGCAACTCCTAGGGCAGTCCCGACCATAGTTCAAGTGGGCGGCGAGAGCAGCGACGGTGATGACAGCGACGTGGTGCCCATCCTCATCACGTCAGATCCTCCTGCGCTTCCTCAGAGCATCGAGCCGTCGAACAGCACCAAGGCCACAAGCATGCCTCCACCACCGCGGATGAATCTAGTACCAGAACCACCTGCGATACTGTCCACACCTGCGTTCGGCAGCATGCCACCACCGCCAATCCCACTCAACAAGCGATCGAGCAAACCAAGCGGCATTCCCCAGCCCGCATCTTCGACCTCTTCCTCGTCAACCGCAGCCCTCCCACGGCGCCTCCCCACTCTCAACAACACCCTCTCCTCCACTCCCACCCGCGCCCGCAACCTCCCAATCCCACAACGAGGTGCACCGCCTCCACGGCCCTCATCTTCCTCTCTCGGCGCAAACCTCCTCCCGCCACCAACAGCAACCACAATTCCCAAGAAGCCCTCTCGCCAAGTAACCCTCGAGCCAGGGCACTCCCCACTCGACTGGGCCCGCCTCGCGCAATCTCCGACCTCCGACCTCCGCAACTTACCGCCCAACACACCATACATGCGCGTCACCCCGTCCATGCTCAAACAGCAAAACGGGCGCAAGGGCCGCGATGCCTGGACAGCCTACGGCGGGAAAGTGTACAATGTCACCCCATATGTCCCGTTTCACCCGGGCGGAAAGGGGGAGTTACTCCGTGGCGCGGGAAAGGATGGCACGCGCTTGTTCGCCGAGGTGCATCCGTGGGTCAACTACGAGACGATGCTGCAGTCGTGCTTGATCGGGCTGCTGGTGGAGGAGCACGAGACGACGAATGAGATGGAGGAGATGGACTAGCCCAACAAGGGAACAGACATGAGAGTAACCAGGTGAAGGGCATTGCAAAGAGCAAAGAACGGGGAGTAGAAAGACTAGACAGAGTAGAAAAAAGAGCATGTTATATAGCATCTCAAGAAGCATCACGTCACGGTTTACACACTTTTGACTCACGTCAAAAGACATTGCTAGGTACAAGAGAGATTAGACGATCTACAAGCAATTCGGGTATGTATTCATAGAAACAACCAAACCAACCATTGTAGCCACAGAATCGTCAAGCAGAAGCAAAAGAAAGCCGAGCTGAGTTGGTCCACCAAATAATTGCAACCCAGTAAATGTACTTTGAAAAGACCAACACAAAGTCCCAAAGCATATGTGCAACCGACGCGCTCCAGGAAGGCCTGTCATCTTTCAATTGTCCCTACTTCCGTTTACCGAACCTAAAACTCAACCCTCCGTCTTCACTGTCCTCCTCTTCATCCTCCTCCTTGCGCGCCACTTTCGTCGCCCTCGTTGCTCTTCGCTTATGCGCCTTCTCCGCAGCGGGCGGTCCTCGCGCCGCTCGTTTTGTCCCTGCTGTCGTTGTCGTTGTCGTTGTCGTCGCCGCCGCGGTGCGCGATTGCGTCTGTTGCTTTCGTGCGGCTTGGCCCTGCTGAGAGCCTGCTTTCTCTGCAGCTTTGCCTTTTCGTGATCGCGATGGTCGATCAATCTCCATGACATCGGGCAGTTCCGAGTTGTCGACGTCTGCTCCAGTCTCTTCGTCACTATCACTTTCGATAGCAACAAGCTGACTATTGAGTCCGAATTGGTTATCACTCGTCCGATCTCTAGTTTGCGCCAGCTTCGCCTCAGTTGGACTCTGACTTTGACGATCCGCTGGGTCTTTGAGCGTAGACTTCTTGACCCAGTGCCGACCCGGCAGCCAGCGATCGTCACTGAGGCCATAGTCCTTGCCTTTGGCGGGGATGAGCGGCACAATGACCTTGGTCTGCGGTCGCCCGCGCTGTTCGCCTTGTTTGTGGAACTTTTTGAAGTTCTTGAGACCATTCCACTTGGGGTCCCACCGTCGGCTGTGTTCCTCTTCGGGATCGCGATTGACTCTTTTACGCATCTCAATGGACAGTACGTTCATCGCATCGCGAATTTCCTTGAAATCGATTCCGCCCTCATTAAGCTGACGTCGAAGTCGTGCTTCCTCTGCCTGTCGTCGTGCTTCCTCCTCTTGACCGGCCTGGATGTACTGATCAAGTAACTCGTCGCCAGAGTCATCAGCATCACTCTTTTTCTTGGCCTTGCTCTTCTTCGCTGCTGGCGTAGCTGCTGTCTGTGCTTTGTCCTTTGTCTTTTTGCGCTGTGATTCGGGCACTTCGCCCTTTTTTTGCTCCTCTTCCTCGACAGGAACCGCAGGCAATAGATCAACGTCGCCTTCCAATCGCATGCGTTTTATACGCGCAGCTGTAGGTGCAACCTCTTCCATAATATCGCGTTCTGGCGCAGGCCGCTTACGCTGTGAAGAAGCGCCAACGATTTGTGTTTGTTCTGGTGCTTGTGATTCCGTTTGTGTCATGAACATGCTCTGAGACGCTTCCGACGGGGCGCCTGATGGTCTCGGAATAGATGTTCCTTCATCCTCGTTGCTGTCTGAGTCTATATTGAAACCCTTGAACCTGCTCTTGGGCGCTGTTCTTTGGCGACCACGAGGCTGTTTTCTTGGTTGGGGTGGCGGCGTCTCTTCGACTACGGACGTTCCGTCTGTCTCGTCAATGTCCATTGCAGTGCCGACAACCTCTACTGGGCGATTCGAGGCTTGTGTGCCTATAAGAAAGTCAGCTGATTCACTGGCATAGGGTAGAGGAGAAGGGTAGGAAGTCAACCAGACATGCCTTGTTCGCGAGGTGTCGACTCTACCTCAAGAGGCCGCCTCAGCTGCATGGGTTCGAGATCAAGTATGGCAGGAAGCAAGTCACGCGACTCAATTGGACGGTGGTCGAGTCGGAGTGCGACCTGGTTATAAAAGTTGAGAAACCACCTTGCATCATCGTCATCGCCAGCCGGCACATATCTGACAACCACAACGCCGCGCCCCTCACTGCCATCCTCGAACTCGCCCAGACCCTTTTCGCCAGCTACACTCTTCACGTAGCGAATAAAGTCGTCGATGTTCGTCTTCTGAGGCACAACATCCATGAACAACGCCTTGCCCTTGGCACTCGTGATAACTGGCAAGAGCTCCTCGAACCGCTTTCGCTCGTAGAACACAAACGTGAAGCCGTCAAATATCTCTTTTCTGCGGTGATCGGGTGCATATGCCTCATCTGGTTGATCTGTGCCCGGACCGTCGGTCCGGAGCGGCAAATACTTGGTCGCATCGGGCCAGCTCCCCTCGAAATCTTCTTCCAAATTGCTTGTTAGGGTTCCATTTTCCTTGGGATAGGTGGCAGCAGCTTGCGTAATTGCGTCCGTAAACGTCAAACTGACGACCAATTGTCCGTTTACAAGCGCCTGCAGAACTCTAGATGTGTTCCGTCTCTTACTAACGACGTGCGTCACACCCTTGAGTCGATGATCGGTTGTGTATTTGATATCGAGGGGCTCGAGCTGCTCTTGAATCAAGGACAACGCTCCTTGCTCGGTTTCAACCTTGGTTAGAGAAAAGCCGAGGACGATTGGACGCCACGTGATACTGTTGCAAAGCTCACTATTAGACACAAGAGGAGTACGGAGTGCAGCCTCAAGCAGGAAGAAGGAAGAACGCCTACTGGAATAACACAGTGTAATTGGCAAATTTGAGAGTATTGGTGTCTTTCGTCAAGACGTATTTCTCCCTGTTTATATTTGTGCCATTGATATATGTGCCGCCATGCTTGTTACCGTGATCTTCAAGAGTAATGGTTGATCGGCTTTCGAGCTTGGTCTGCAGTAATGAGCCTCGTCGGTCAGTACGTGACCTTCGCTGTGTTAGGAACTAGGACAGAGGAGCTGCGACTCACACCATCGTCTGGGTTGACCGTGCCAACGAAGATGGTCAGGTGTTGTCGGGAGATGGTTTTGTATGGGATTCTGATCCTCTCTCCTGTGGAAGCAAAGCCCAGGTCAGCACTGGCCGCATCGGGATGCACAGGGATCGAGGTGGTAAAATCGTTCGTCAGGACCCGTACCCGAGTTAGAAGTTCGACCGAACAAGTATTTGTTGCCTGGCCGCAGCCATAACTTCCTGCCTGTGTTTCGTCTGCATCAGCCGTTGCCCTGCCACCGACCAATTGCAAATGCAGCCCTCGCGAGGGACCTCGTTCCGGCGGGCCGACCAGACGTGAGCGTACCGTCGAAGTCGTCCCCTGCTGCCTCCAACAGCCACATGGTAATGGATTCTCTCTATTACTACGACTCCACTCGAGCTGAACCTAGATGGATCGTATGCGACGTTGGCACAGGAATCGGAACGAGACGGAATGCTTGGGGAGGCGCCTGGGGAAACGCGACGGGCGGAGCGCGTAGATGGATTGAAGTTGCACGCTGCGAATTGGGAACATGGCTAGCGGGCGAGCAGCACAATTGAGGTGCCTCGAAGAGACAGAAGGGTAAATTGGCAATCAGACCTCAAGACTTCAAATTGCTGCCTGTTTGCGCGCATGTCGGATGGTGCAGGAAGGCAGGCAGGCAGGCTGCGCAGTTACGCTTTGGCTGCTGCAGAAAGCAGACAAGCCATCGCGTCTCAACGTCACTGAACCTCGAGCGCGAATTTCAGAGTGGGGTCGTCTGCCTGCTCGCTATCACGTGGCCTGCAGAAAGTACGTACTGAACATCAAGGTAGCAACGCAAACCCAATCTTCAGCAGCGAACAGCATTCGAGGAAATACAAGGCTCGCTTGTGAAGCCTTGCAAGGTTCTGATGATTTCGAGTGGGATTATTATAGCACTTGCTCACAAGAGTGGTATCTATCAGAGTGCTCCCTGACATGGCGGCCTCTGTCCATGCCCAGCTTCTATCAAATGTTGCTCAAACATACAATGTGTAGTCCTCTCTAGACCAAATTGAAACGGGTTCCCTTTCGCCTTCCACCTTCCTGGTAGAACTTACCTTCAACGCTTACTGCTCCCCATGGTGCTTCAGCTAAATTTCTGCATGCAGCTATCTAGGCCGGTGTGGCCTCCTTCTCCTGCTCCTTCTCGGGGGTCACCGATCCGTGCTTGTGCTTCTTCTTCTCCTTTTCTTTCTCCTTCTCCTTCTCCTTCTCCTTCTTGATTGTAGCCTCGGCGACCAATTGCTCAAATGCCATAAAGTCTCCCTCCTCTTCTGGGCTTCGCTGGGCCTATGTTGTAGAAGCACGAGTTAGCATAGATCCACAGTAGACAGACACGGTACCTAAACAAAGTCGTAGCGAAAACTTACCTTGGCGCAAATCTCACCAATGATGACCATAGCCTGTGCCCGCTCGAGCCTTTTATTCAGAGGCACCTTCTTGTCGTTCAGGACCGTGTCGCAGACCTCGCGCAAGACACTCTGGATCTCAAACTTGCTACCGCGCCATGCTGCGTTCAGAATCTTGCCCGTCACGCGTCTCTCGTACTCCATCTTCTTCTCGTCGGTCCATTCCTCGCCGCCGCGTTCCTCCATCCGGCTCATCTCCTCCATGGTCTGCTGAGCATCGATTGCGCTGGAGATGGTATTCCATGTTTCCTTGACAATCGTGCCCTTGTCCTTCATCCGGCCAAAGAAACCTCCGATGCCAAACATCTTTTGCGACTTGAGCAGGTTCGTGGCCTTGGACAGGTATGTCTGGCCGATAGCGTGCAGAATATCGATTCCAAAAGACTCCATCTTGAGGTTCTCCACCTCAAGCCGTATCTTCTCCTGGAAAGCCTTCGTGACGTCCTTGCCCTTGTCCGTTTCCGTCCACACCGAAATACGATCCTGCAGCTTCCGGGCAAGCGTGTCCACGCGCTCCTGGCGCACGCGGGCACGTTCCCTCTCGTATTCAGCTAGCTTCTCCCGCTGCTCTTTGGTCAAGCCCGCCTTCTTCTTGTCCTTTTCCTTCTTGTGCAGCGAAGATTCACCACCGTGCTGACTCAAGGACGCATCGTCCGAGGGCCGGTCCATGATCGCAGGGCGGATGGGAATGGCATGCTTTCTGGGCGTTGACGTGCCGCTGGGAGCAGGGGACGAGGTACGCGAAGGCGTGGTGCCAGCGGGCGCCGCAGTGGGGGATGCGGCAGTCGTGCCGGCTGTCGAAGCCTTTTCTTCGGGAGTCTCACTGCTCACAGTTGCAGGAGGCGGTGTAGCGGTGGTTTCAGAGTCGGCGGCTGTGGCTTTCATGCTCTCCTTGACAGCGTCGTCCGTGCCAGGAAACTCGCCGTCGGCCTCGGCGGCAGCCTGTTGGGCCGCCAGCTCCTCCTCTTCCTCCGGAGTCATGGTGATATCCATGGTAGTCGTCAGATCCTTCATGAGGCCAATCTCGCCGATCCAGTCGATAAAGGCATCGCCACCAAAGATGCTTGTGAAGAACTCGGCGGGGTCGGCGAAGCCCTCCTGCGGTTTCGCATGGTCCTTGCCGAACTTATCGTAGGCCTTGCGCAGGTCGGAGTCAGAGAGCACTTGGTAGGCTTCACCGATGGCTTGGAACTTTTCGTGGGCGCTTGGGTCGTCGGGGTTTTTGTCTGCAGCAGGGAAAGAAGGTACAGGGCGTTAGAGAGGAAGTCACGAACGACGATCGCTTAGCGAGAGGAGACCAAACGGGAGTGTGAAAATACCTGGATGGTGGACCATGGCCATTTTGCGATAGGCCTTCTTGATCTCCAAGTCGGTCGCAGTCGGCTGGACGCCGAGGACGTCGTAGTACGCCGTGTCAACCACCATGATGCCAGCTTTGTTGGAGCTCGTTTGGATCGACCAGAAGTGTTGTAGGAGGGAAAGATAAAAGGCGTGCAGGAGGAACGAGGGGTATCAAAAGCTGACGATGCAGAGGTCGCTTGTAAGATTGCAGAAGATGGTGGAGAAATTGGCTAGGTCACTAGGCCAAGTAACGTAGGGAGGGAAAAGCGGTAGTAGCGGTGACAGTGTCCAAGAAATGTTGGATGCGATTTAATATTTTCTTCACTCGCAGCTGGAGAACTTCCTGCCTTGTCTTTGTCTTTAGGCCTGCACCACAGAACCCCACGTCAGCCTACTCAGGCAGCGCTCCACTGCAGATCAACTTTGCATCCCTGCTCCTGATGAGCAGCCCTGCTGTTGCCCAGTGGTCTTGGCTGGGCGAGCCGGCTGGCCTGGAGGGCTCGCTGCCAGGGTGCCACAGTTGTACGTAGCCAGGCCCGGGGCGCGCACCCATGCAATGCATTACGTCGCCAAGCAGCCGCAGTAGCCCATGTGCCCGCCAAACCCGCCGAGCCTCTCTGCGCCGCGTCTGCAATCAGAAGGAAGAACCGGATAACCTACAATCTGGTTGGTGCGAATCACCACGGATACAGGATACTTGCAATATCACTGAGCGACATATTCGGCTTCCCCGCCCGCAGTAGCGACAGGAGCGCCACTGCGGCGATGTTGCATCCAACAGGGAGAGTTTCACGATAGATAACAACTGGTATTGATAAGGATACCCATTGGAGGTGAGTTTTATCCTTCACGGGCTTCCAGTGGTGTTCCTCGAGGTTCGGCAAGGCATCACAGGTTGGG
Organism: Coniella lustricola; assembly: GCA_003019895.1. NCBI lineage: Eukaryota > Fungi > Ascomycota > Sordariomycetes > Diaporthales > Schizoparmaceae > Coniella > Coniella lustricola. The sequence goes on from KZ678424.1 coordinate 45,578, forward strand.
CATAGGCATTTGCTATTTGTCTGCTCTTCTCTTGGTATAGTATTGTTCGCTCGACTGCGATCTAGTTGACTCTATAAATTGTAGCGCAATAGCGCAGCTCTTTCTTAGCACAGCCCATCCACTCTACTGAACACCCGCGGCCTTCATTCTTTCAAAACATTGTCTGTATGCTTCGTGCACCTCAGGCACCTCGTAGTTGTACTCCTTCAGCTTATTGATCAGCTTGTCGGTGTCCAGCTTGCAGTTGCTCCGGCCGGCCTTGATGACCTTGGCCTGCTCCTCGAGCGAGAAGTTCTTCCACGAGTATCCCGGTCGAACAATGTCACGGAAGAGGGTGAGGACTTCGTTGTGGGAAATCGCACCGGGATTGGTGAAGTTGTAAACGCCCGTGTCCTTGTGCTCGGCAAGAAGGATCGAGGCAGGCAGCAGGTCGTGGAGGATGGTGTTGCTGTTGGGAATGTCGACGACACGGTCGTACTTGGCAATCTTGGTGACAAAGTTGCGGGAGTGCAAGTCGTCCGAGACGGGCATGCGAAGGCGGAGGATCAGGCAGTTGTCGTAGTTCTTCATAATCTGCACGGCATATCTGTTAGTAAACCAGTGATACTGCGCGCATGCAAAGAGTGCCAGCCCCCGCGTGTGCCTCTGTATTCTGGTTCTTCTTCCCACGACTTACCTCTTCAACGTGGCCCTTAGTGTACGAGTAAAAGCTACCCTTGAAGTTGGCGGGGTCGGTCTCGGTGAAGCCGGGGCCGTCCCAGGGGTGCTTGTCGTCGTACTCATAGATGCAGCCGGTAGCGTAGACGGTGCAGTGGATGCCCTTGAGGAAGCAGCAATCGGTCAAGTTCAGGGTGCCAATGGCATTCGAACGCATCGTCTCCTCCTTGTGGTCCTCACACCAGTCGACGTTGGGGCGGCCGGTGCAGCCAGCAGCGTTGAGGACGTGGGTTGGCTTCTCACGCTCCAGCACCTCGAGCACCTTCTCGCGGTCCTGCATGCGCACGGTGGTGGCGGCGACGTGCTTGCCCTGGCTCTCGAGAATCTGCTTCAGGTGGCCGGCAACCCAGCCCTCACCTCCCCAGATGAGGAAGCGATTGCCGGCCTGGGAGCCATTGGTGCCGTTGGTGCCGTTTGTTCCGTTTGTAGAAGACATGTTGTGATTGTGGAAGGTTTTGCTGGTGTTAATTGCGTATATATATCCAAGTACAGAGAAAATCTATATAAATATATATAGGTGTACAATATAAAGTAGCCCAAAGGTGGGGTTTATTTGGTGTCGGGGATGGGCGACGGCGGGAATCGACAGTTGTTCTTGGTGGGGCTGAAGGGGAGATGGACAGGCCGTGAGGAGAGGAGTTGATGCTTCTGAGGGGTATTACCAAAAAAGAGGGAAAAGAAGTAGAAAAGGGAAGGCAGGTAGCTTACAGGGCGTAAGGACTTATAAATGTCAGGGCTGGATCAGCACAAAGGCAAAACGAACCTTGAACAGAAACATGTGTGCAGTAAGGGAGGCCAGGAACACGAGAAACGTGCGGCGTGCCAGCGTTACCCTCTCAGCCTCTGTAAGGGTCTCAGAATCCCCCGCTGTCAAGCCTAGACTGGCGATCAGAGACCAGCACGACACTTTGGCAACACGCCTCCTAGAGTGCTCCCGGCGCGTCCAGGGTGCTGCTGCTGCTGCTGCAGAGGGGGTTGAGGGGCCTGGCCGAGGGGGTCGATGCGCGGGCTGGGAATCGCATTCGGTGCTATTGATTGTCAGGGTTGTAGGTGCCAGGGCTCAAGGTACCTAGACTTGCAAGGAACATTGAATGGTCCAACTCCTTGCCAGGTCCGACTATTAGGCGGCCGTTGCCGCGCTATTGCAATTAGAGCGAATACGACTTGTCTCGAACCAAAATACTTCACAACATTGAATCTTGGACGTTGAGTACAGAAATTCTGATATCTTTCCTACCAGGCTGTCTCAAGAATCGCGTACTCTCCCTGTACATAGTAGGCCCATCCCGCTTACCAGGCTACGCAAACCTCACTTGAAAGGCGGATTTCCGGCATGGCAATTAGTGGCTGCAGGACAGCTGCCAATAAGGGCCAGCGTGGCTTATGAGGAGAGTTCCAGGGTCTTGGCCTCTGTCTGCAGCCTCGAAAGCTAAGTACGAATCGACGTTTGTTTGGTGCTGAATCTTGCGGCCTTCGGCCGTCTATCTTTTGATCAACCTGACTGTGATATCGACATCCACAGTTGGTGAAGTATTGGTTGTACCGCGAGAGAATGCTTGTAGGGAAACTCTTATTAATACCATCTCTCTCTTACAGACCGGCAGGCTTCACTCTTGTGAGGCTCGGGTTGAACTCAAACGTTACCCTTGAAACGTACCCATCACCGTCGACGACAAATTGGCCAATGGAGGGCCAGTTCTGGAATGGACTCAATACAGCTTACACATCATGCACATACCATCAGTAGTATCACTGCTTTCCTCCATGAAAGTATTCGCCTGCATCACTTGCAACTCTACTATCGTCGTCAGTATTGTGCTCCCAGGATTGTGTCCCTTGCCCATAATTTGCTTAATCTGTCAACCATGTCCCACCAGAAGCTATTGGATGTCTTGATTCTTCGTTGCTAGTCCTCGCTCTAGAACCCCCTTCAAGCTGATCAGAAGTGCCACATTCAAAATAAGAAGGAAACCATCACCTTCAGGAGTAACAGTACGAATCGCAAAATGCGTACAGTACAATACTTGCCATCGGATTTCCCACTTTCAAGATCATTCAATTGCCGCCTGCGCGTTTGACGGTGAACGGCATTGGTGGAGAGGTCAAGCCGTTCTCCGTGCGTGCTCAGCACTATTAATTGACTGGCACTAATAGTAGCCCAAGCTGGGAAGCCCCTGACTCTACTGCCCTCAGTTGACAATTTTCATTTTTTCTGCCCTGTCCATTTACACAGTCCGGTGTCGAGCGGTGTACTACTTCCAGTGCTCGTTGCTTCAGGGATCCATCTTGTACCTCTAGCTCTGCTTGCCCAGTCAATTTACCAGTGCCCAGTGCTGGTTATCAAACCCAACTGCAACTGTTTCCTCTTCACGTTCCAGAGATCTCGACTTTCTGCTCTCGAGCCCAGCTCTGAGACGCCATATCTGCACAGCACGCGCCTCTCAACCGTGTGCACCTTACTGTACCGCATCTGTATCCCAATCAGTGGATTAGAGGTACCTGCCTAGCACTCACTGTACTGTACTGTCACTATTGTACTGTACCACTTGCCCAACTACGACCGCCTGACCGACCTCACTCCAAGCCCACCCACCAAATTTGATCCCGCACCTTTAAAACCACACTCGACATCAGAAACTTCTCTCCCGTGCCTTCACAATGGGTGCCGCAACCCAAGCTCTCTACTTTCTCTGCCACCCCAACCAGCTGCGCAGTGTAATACAATGGTACGGTCCTCTACTGTGTGCTTCCTCTAGACCTTGAGAAGGTTCTTTTGGCAGCAAGCTAGCTAACTAACGCCTTGGCCAACAGGAAGTTATGGCACGACCCCGTGCACCACCGCGACCGCAGCAAGGAGACGCCCACTGAAGCATCATGTTTCCACTACCTCAACCTCACTTCAAGGAGTTTCTCCTCTGTCATCCAGGAGCTTAACCCTGAGCTTCTGATGCCCGTCACTCTCTTCTACCTCGTCCTGCGCGGTCTTGACACAATCGAGGATGACATGACCCTGGACATCAAGGTCAAGGAGCCCCTCCTGCGCAATTTCCACGAGAAAATCGAGGTCGATGGCTGGACATTCAACGACAGCGGGCCGAACGAGAAGGACCGCGAACTGCTTGTCCACTTTGACGACATCATTACCGAGTTGCACAAGGTCAAGCCGGAATATTTTGTCGTCATCAAGGACATTGCCCGCCAGATGGGTAACGGCATGGCCGACTTTGCCCTCAACGGCGACCATGACAAGTATGGCGTGATAACAATCAAGGACTACGAGCTCTACTGCCACTACGTTGCAGGACTGGTTGGCGACGGCCTCACCCGCTTGTTTGTCGAGTCAAAGCTCGCCAACCCGGCTCTACTTTCGCGACCTGAGCTTGCCGAGGCCATGGGTCAGTTTCTGCAAAATGTCAACATCATCCGCGACATCAAAGAGGATTTCGACGAGGGCAAGAAATGGTGGCCCAAGGAGGTCTGGAGCAAGCACGTGGACAACATGGAGGACTTGTTCAAGCCAGAGTACAGACAACAGGCGCTTTGGTGCAGCTCTGAGATGGTCCTCAACGCCCTCAAGCACGCTGACGACTGCCTGTACTACATGGCTGGCGTTAGAGACCAAAGTTGCTTCAACTTTGTGGCGATTCCTCAGACCATGGCTATCGCGACGCTGGACGCCGTCTTCATGAACCCAGCCATCTTTGAGAAGAACGTCAAGATCACAAAGGGTGATGCCTGTCAATTGATGATTGAGTCGACACAAAACCTCAGACTCGTTTGCGAGGTCTTCCGGCGGTATGCGCGGAGGATACATCGCAAGGCTGATCCGCGGGATCCTAACTACTTCGCCATCTGCATCCAATGTGGCAAGGTACGTCGTCGACGAGCTCTGATGCGCCATTGTTCTTTTCAGCATGACTGACAAATTGCTAGATTGAACAATTCATCGAGCGGATTTTCCCTACACAGGATGTCAACAAATTGACGGCAGAGGAGAAGGCCAAAGAGAGACAAAAGGAGATAGAGCGGTCGACCGACCAGAAGGAGGCCATGTGGCTTCTCTTGGCTGTTGTCATCGTCCTCCTCATGGTTGGAGGTTTCATGGTAAGTCTACTCTTTATTGATGTCCCGAACACTCTTTGCTGACAACCCTGCTAGGTTGGCGCTGCCTGGCTCTTGGGAGCACAATTCAGCGGAATGAGCGAGCAGCTTTCTTGGAGCAAGATTATGTCGGCACTTAACAGCCCCGAGGCGACTGGTACGCCAGCGCCTACCGCTCATGAAGAGCTGTGAATGATGCAAAACGGTAATTTGATATCCAATACTACGATACGGGACAACGTACGTGACGACCATGACGCACGGTTTGCCAACACCACAGGAAGAAAGAGGGCAACGCACCCTCTTTTGTTTTCGGAGGCGCGTCGATATATATGCAATTCCAGACAGGACCTGGACACATACAATTTTGATACTAATGATATAATTTGACCTCTTTGACTGGTCGGAACCGTGCATTGATTTGTATGGCAAGACCTTGACTACTCGATGCTATCACTGACTGACTGACCAAATGGTCTACAGGTAAACCGACGGATGGAGTACCAATGTACTAGCTTGAGCGAGAGGGACAGTGGAATGGACCAAAACAAGCATGGATGTCAAATTGCAATTCAGCCGCCTCCCATGGCTGTGATTGTGCCAAGAAATGCTGACAGCGATGATGGGGCATTTGGAGCCTGGTATCCGGGCACATGGAAGTGGTTGTTCTTGAACTTGTCTGCCAGAACGACTACTGTACATGGATTGCATACAAATAATCACACACATAGATAGGTCAATGATGATGGTCATCCTCAAAGATGCTCCCAACTTATTGCGATTGAAGGAGGACTCTTAGCTGCTCAGTCTCGTGTCTTGAGGTGCATAACATGGTGTTGCCAGGGTTAAAGGCAAGTGCCGTACTTCAAACACGCGGATCAATTGACATTCCCGCTTGCGACATTGTTTCTTTTTTCGAGATTAAATAAAAAAAGGGGGTTGGTATTCCAGGCCTTGGGCAAGGATCAAGAAACAGCGGAGGCAGAACTTGTTCGCTCGCTGGCTGCTTCGAAAAGGAAAGCAGCCAGACCGGTGGCGGTTCCATATAGATGACAGAGCAGCCGTTTCAAAACGGGTTGGGACGAGCATGAGCCGCATGCTATGAGACTTGGCTGCACTGCTTACCTAATACTACTGTCCTTTTCCTTTGGTCCCTGCGCTGTACTTTCGACACCCTGGCTGTTCCTTCTACCGCTTACTGGGCCTGGCTAGCAACAGCTAATCTGGAAACTCTCAACTCACCTCACTCCCTTCAACCTCGCACACATCGCGGTCACCTCCGCGCCGCAAGATTCATCGGCATCGTCGCCTCGGCTTTTTCGTTATGGCCTTTTGACGTCAAGTTCTGTTCTGGCCAGGCACCGAGCAAATGCGAATCAAGTGCGCCTTTGCAAGAGACTGTCGACGCCATCTGAGTCGATCATCAGGCTTGATTTATAAGGGGCATGCTGCCTGCCTATGGGCTTCAAATTCGCCTCCAGCCTTGCACAAGTCCTCTTTGGATCCGATCTTGTCTGCAATAACTCTCCTCGCTCCCGACTCGCCTCATTCATCAGTTGCTGCAGGGCAACTCGGTCAGAATTAGCAGCATAACAGCAAACCTCGACGGCGATTCCTCGCTTTCGCAGGCTCACTTCTCGTTCGTTGGACGTGCTCCAAGTCTAGAGCCTTGTCATCTTCGTCGCTGGCTCCATCTCTGGCTTGAGATTCCCAGGACAGACACAAGCCGTTACACAACCCAACCACGCCTGAACTTGGCACAACACCCTGATTGTTGCTGGCAGGACATTACTTTGGTAATCGCATTGAAATCTGGTTTCGAGTCCTGCTAGCCGCTTTGTTATCCTGGAACCTTGGCGTCGTGTGCTCGACATCTGCACAACATGGCTACCTTACAGGTTGCTGCGGCAGACATGTCTGCTACCAAGAAAAAGGCCTTTGAGGATGCTGACTTGATGCAGCGCTCCATTGTGCGCGAGTGCGCCGAAAATGGCAGGGAACCTCCACCTTACACCCTTTCCGAACTCATCGGCAAGGGCAGCTTCGGTCGCGTTTATAAGGCCAGAGCTGCCGCATCGAGCCAGCTTGTCGCAGTCAAGATTATCAGTATTGATGAAGGCGACAGTCTTGCCCCGGGTGCTGCGGACACCTTCAACGACATTCTCAAGGAAGTCAACACGCTCAAGAAACTCGGCGCCAGCGGCGCCAGGAACATTAACACCGTCATTGAGACCCTCCTGGTCGGCCCTGCGATGTGGATTGTCACCGAGTACTGTGGCGGCGGTAGTGTTTCGACTCTTATGCGGCCGTCAGGAGGCTTGCCCGAGAAATGGATCATACCCATCCTACGCGAGGTAGCCGTTGCTCTATACTGGGTCCATAAAGAGGGCATCATTCACCGCGACATCAAGTGCGCCAATGTGTTGGTTACTGAGAATGGGGGAGTGCAGCTTTGCGATTTCGGCGTTGCTGGCATCATCGAAACAAAATTCGACAAGCGTAGTACAGTGACGGGCACTTTGAACTGGATGGCTCCAGAGCTTTTCGACATGTCTGTGTCCTATGGCACCGAAGTCGACATCTGGGCTTTTGGCTCCCTGGCTTTCGAGGCTGCCACTGGCCTACCCCCGAATGCAAAGAACATGGCGAGGATTGACATTCCACAATTTGGTTCCTACCTCAAACAACACTGTCCTCGTCTTGAAGGCGACGAGTACTCTGACCACTTGAAGGACTTGGTTGCCTTCTGTATGACTGAAGACCCGAAAGATCGTCCATCCATCAATCAAATACAGAGGCACCCATACATCAGCAACACCAGCCAAGATTACCCCACACAAAGTCTCTCCATGCTTGTTAGGGCTTACAGATTGTGGGAGGTCCAAGGTGGCAACAGAATGTCTCTCTTCAATGCCGGAGGTGCACAAGGTCTGAATGGCAACGAAGATCCATCACCTGCTGCTGACGACAATGGCTGGGACTTTGACACCGTCAAAGGAGCCTTTGACATACAATTACTTGAAGAAACTGAGGCCAAGGCCGTCTACGATGCGTACGGACCTCGTGTTTCGATGATGCCGCCACCACCAAAAGAAACCGGTCGTCGCCGCCGACCGCCCAACATCCCTAAACTCAAAGGTCCTTTGGAGAAGGCCTTCGACCCCAACACTATCACCAACTACGAAGAGAACTCGCGACTCTTTTACGGCAGGCCCATGCCTACATCAGCGCCCGAGATTGGCGTGGACACGAGCGAGAAGCCTGGTCAAGAACAGCCGCGAGACTCACTGATTGACCTTGATTTGTCGCTCGACGGCGACAGACTTTCGCGATTTGCAGACATGGAGGGAAGCACAATTAAGAACAGTGACCAAATGAAGCACCAGACGATACGCGAGTCTGGACTGATTGACTTGGACATGTCCCTGGATGGCTATCGGTTATCTCGATTTGCTGATATGAATACTGTCAGAGCCAGTCGTACCAGCATCAGACCGCTCGGCAGGAGTCAAACCACGCTGGACCGCCGGCGCACGCAGGACTGGACATTCCAGAATTCCATGGATGAAGATTACGGAAGCATAGAAGAGGCGGATGAATATGTCGAAGTTGTTCGCCAAAGAGAAAGCCAGCTATACAGAAGCCAGTCGACTTTGGACCATCGACGCACCCAAGACTGGACGTTTGCTTCCGCTGCCGCGACTTCAGAGGCATCGCCCGACCCGCCGCCCAACATCATGCGGAGCCAGTCGAGCTTGGAAAACAGACGCACCCAAGAGTGGACATTTGCAAGTGCGACAGCCGACAACTCGCACCTGGGCAGCGAATGGTTTCAGTCCAATGACGAAGATGATTACATGGCTCTGGATGCCCTCCCACCTCGAACGGCGGTGCCTCACCAGCAAAATGACTCCTTGGCCGTAGAACTACCCCCTCGTGCAGCCACGAGTATGGAAATCAGCCGCTTCTCGTCGTCCAGCCTCATCGATCTGGATGCAAGCCTTACCAATGACGAGGGCGAACCGCTACATCCTACCATAATGGCACCTCCGCTCTCTGCAGCATCTGAAGTCTGGATGCCCGTGTTCCGCGCGCAGGAACCAGCCTTTGGCCTGTCCAGTGACGACTCTCTGCCGTCCAGCAGGGAGCCGTCCTTGTACATCCCAGACGAGGCCATCCCCAGAAGCAACAGAGAGCCATCTCTCTACATCTCGGAAGATGCCATACCGAGAAGCAACCGCGAGCCGTCACTGTACGTCGGCGACTCAAGTCCCAAAGGATCCTTCTCAGCATCCGAGAGAGAGCCATCTATCTATGTATCAGACGACTTCGGACTGGGCGCAGTGCCGTCGACGCCCACATCCGAGGGCATGATCATGACCCCACCCTCAGACAGCAACGACATGTCTGACGACATTGTTATCCCGGGACTGCACGCCGCCAGCGACAGTCAAGTCTCCATCACTATCGAGGAGTCAGACGTCGACTCGGACGCACCCATGCCCTCGCTACCGTACATGCCGCGCCCGCCAGCGGTCAATGTGCTGCAGGCCACGTGCGGGCAGGACGAAGTGAAAGATGAGCTGCAGCGCATGATCCGAAGCATGCACGAGCATTTGCAGTACACGTCGTCAGTACTGCGGATGCTTCCTACGCGTTCAGGCCAGGCGGATTATTCACAGAATGATGTGCTCATGTGAGGTGGTGTTCGTGTTCTGGCTCTGTTTCGGGTCATGCAAATCACTTCTTCGTGTAGTTTCTGCTTTCTGTGTCTTTCGTTCGGTGTTTGTTATTTTCTTCCTTTCTTTTCTTTCCAGCTGGGCGTTAAGGATCAATATGCATACACGTGGTATCCTGGAAATGTGTCAAAGGCGGTTTTCTTCATCACATCGAAATGTGGACTCATGATTGAGATTATCTGGTTTAAATCGCACTGCGTTGCGACGGCATCGTATTCGGGGTTTCTTTAATTGAACTAGGCAGTCGTGTCAAGGTTTAGAGCATCAAACGGTTGAATCAAGCGTTTACATTGAGCATATCAATACAGACTGTTTTCCGCGATTTTCTCGGTTTGCCCGGTTGTGTTGACTTGATATGTAGATGGGCGTCATGGATTTTGTGCTCCAGGCACGATTGTGCCATCTCTTTGACACCCAAGAATGCAAGTGCTCGTCCTCCTTCTCGACACCATCTGACTTCGATACCGCTTCAATCTCAACCTCAACGCCTGAAACAGAATGCTCAAAAGAGAGGTGGGCCCACAACAGGCCAGAAAAGTACAACGCCACCAGTCAGTCACGCCATGCAGCGAAACACCAGGACTTAATCAAAATCCAGCAAATTGTTCGCAATCAGTCCCGTCGAACCACCCATCTCGCCCGCGGCAGTAACATTTCCCACGCCCGCAACAGCCAGCACGAAGCTCACCAAAACATCCACATCCCCCGTAACATTCAACGGCAGCGAAGTACTCGTCGCTACATCCACTCTCCCATCTCCGGCCTCTCCAGCACCGGCACCAGCACTCCGCAGTCCCAGTCCCATGAAATACGCCGCCAGCCCTGCGACATGCGGACACGCCATACTCGTGCCACTCAAGCTGGCCACAGCAGTAGTGTTGTAGATCCCGACACTGACAACATTCACACCGGGCGCCCAAATGTCTACTGCGGGGCCGAAGTTGCTGAACCACGCGCGGGCGTCGGTGGCTTGATCGATGGCGCCGACGGTGAGTGCGGAGGCGGAGGAGGCGGGCGAAGTAAGGGACGCGTCGCTTGCGTTGTTGCCTGCTGCTACGACGGGGAGGAGGCCTGTGCTGCGCAGCGCTGTCATTGCTGTATTTATAGTGGAGGAGTAGGATGCGCCCACTGCGGTGGTGTGTTGTTAGATTCCCAATTCTTTTCTTCCATTTTTGTTGGTGGTAATTGCGGTGGTTGCGGTACGGTGAAGAGAAGGATGGGAAAAGAAGATAGTCGACGGTAAATTTGAGACTTACTAGATAAGTTGACGACAGACTTGTGGGTGATATTCCGCTGAATGGCTGTGTTGTAGACATAGTCCAGCCCCTGCATTAAGCCAGACAGCGTCGCCGTGCCGTTGACGTCCGCGACTTTAACGGCGACGAGAGATATCTTTTTGGCTACGCCAAAAGTTGCGCCGCCGATTGTGCCTGCGACCTGGTTGTGGTATGAAAAATCAGCGGGGGGTTATCCGTAAATGAAAAAGGCCTGGGGATGCGAAAGCTGAAAGGGAGGAGTGTGTGTGAGAAGAGACTTGATCAATGACTTACATGGCTGCCATGACCGTTCTCATCGGTATTGTTGTCGTTGACGGCGTTGAATCCCCACTCGGCTCTGCCTTCGAATTCAACATGATCAATCATGATGCCTGAACACTGGTCAGTACTCCACGGCACATTATGTAAACAGACACAAGACAATACCATCAAGAGGATATCCACAAGAAGACGCACCAGAATCAACCACAAAAGCGGTAACACCCTGCCCAGCACTATCATCATAAAAGTAATCTCTCTGGCCCGTCTGCTTAGCCGACAACCGCGCCAAGCCTGTGGTCGAGTTGCCCTGCTCGACCACACTGGTCAGGTAGACATGAGCGTCCGCCTCGAGAAAGGCCACCTCGTCTGCGCTCTGCACTTCCACGGCTGTGCTTGCGTCGGCGTCCAGCGCCATGGCACGCATGCTACCGATGCTGAAGGTACGCACTGTTATGCTCAAGGGGCGGTTTGGGATGGCTGGGTGATTGGCTTGGCTTCCGGTTCTGGTGCTGATGTTGGTGCTGCGCTTGCCGATGTTGCGTTTGGCGAGCGTCGTGGCCCAGTGGGCTTGGTGCGCGGTGACGGCTGTGTCGGTGATGTTGTCGTGGTAGACGACAATGTAAGCGTCTGAGATGATGTGCTCGGCATCTGAGTTCGAAATTGGAACATGCTGGACGGGAGCTGTCTGTGTAGGGCCGGCGGGAGTGCTGGCTGGAACCGCTGCTGTCAAAGTAGCTGCGAGACCCAAGATGGTCAGGAGACGCCGAAGACAAGCCATATCAATCAACGATGAGTAGTTCGTCTTTCCAGCTCAGAGAGAGGAATCAGTCGGAGTGTGTGGTCGTTATGGTTGTGGTTGTTTATCTCGCTTGACCAGCAAACGAAAGGTGATATTGGCGATAGTATCAGATATTGATGCGCGTTTGTAACAAATAGTCAAATGCTTTGATGAGAGCCTCCAGTCATGGCCTCCGACGAATGTTATTGCCAGCGGAACGGTCTTCTTTTCGGAAGATGGAAAAGAAGGGGAAGGGGAAGTACGTGTTCCCAAGAGATCTCCAGAGGTATCTACAGAAAAAGGAAAGGAGAAATAAATCCAAGTAAGTTGTTAATATGGAGGATCCCAGCTCAATATATAATAACACAATAACAAAGGTGTGAACAATAGGAGTGAGGGCCAAGGGTGCCACAATAGGACAGCCTCTGCGGCAGTTCACAGTCTCACAATGGCTTGTTGCAAGGCTGAAGAATGTGAGTGGGATCAATAGCAACACAATGTCACCACAAGTGCCTCCACAAGCGGCAAAATTAAGCAGAAAGTCACCCAGCAACTGCTACCATCCGCGAGATGCCATTGGAAGTAAGCCAACCATCGCTGAGGTTAGTGCCAGTAGAAGCATTCGGGACCCGTCCACGTTCAAGGTGGAGAAGAGGGTATGAGAAAAGTTGTCTGTTCGGTAGGAACAGTAGGAGATCTGCACGGTTCGATCCAGGGTCATTACATCAGGTGGGAAGCCAAGATATATAATGCCCAGTCGTCTCTGTCTATTAACCGGTGGTTGCACCTGGTCAAACCAGGCTGCCGCGCGCCAGTTTGACCCGAAGGCTGGGTGCAGGGCATATGTCTGAATGTGTCCGGCCGGGACAACGTTAGGAACCTAGGCACGATGGAACTGAAACCCCGGTCAACAGCATTCTCAGCAAAATTCCCTTCATAGTCAGTGCAATCCACTCAATTCACGTATCCTGGGCCACACTCCAAGCATCTGTGACACGAACATCACAATATCTTAAGCAGCATAATGGATGCAACGTCCCATCCACACTCCCACAACTGGTGGCAAGAAGGGAGGTTCAACCAAGCCATTGAGCACGCCGCCATACTTGTCGACAAACGAATCCCACAGCTCGAGCACAAAATCGAGGCATACAACCAGGCAAGGGCCGAGACATCAACCGACGGAAGTCTACCGAGGGGCCTCGCTCCCATCACTGACCAGATCCGATCTACCATCCGTCGGATTTCGATCTCCCTCTCGCTGATTGTCCGCGAGTTGGACAAGGAACCAGGGTGAGCAACATTGTCACGACCATGCCCTGCTATGCAGTTATCAACACGTTTACTGATCAAAATGCCCTTACCCTTTAGTGCCTGGCAGCAATGGCAACGACTCCCTGGCCTTGCGAACGTGCATACAGCACTCACAGAGATCAATTGGAGCTGGATGGGCAACGACAAAAACCTCCAAGATCACTTTGAGCAAACGATGAGCCACTTCTGGCAGCGCACCAGCGCTTCACAGCACCCTTACCCTCGCGGTCTGCCGTGCAAGCGCAGAAGGAGTCTTCCGGAGTTTGAGACTCACCAGTCACCAGCTTCCAAAAAGTGGCGACACGACGGACCTGACTCTGGTCAAGACTATGACCAAGGTCGCCAGGGTACAAGCAAGAAGAAGAAGAAGGTCGTCATGACCTTCACCGTGAGCTTTGAACTCGGGATTGGTAGGTGCTGATTTCAGTTGCAAGATGTGATGCTACCACTTCTCGAGATCCACAAGACTGACAGGACATGTCATTGTAGTCGATGGCGAGCAAGACAGCAATCGGTAGTGGGCGGTGCTGTTGCCATGACGACGAACAGGCGGCAGCCTTGTTTGAAGGTTGGAGTTGGGAAAAATAAATCAGTGTCAGCCTTGCGAGGCAAGTGATGGGGCTGCACCGTACACAACAGTTGACTGAAAGAAGAGGGTTAGGGTAGTAGTCATGTGCTGTAGAGCTCATAGAGCAGAGCCAAAAATAACAACTGGTTGGCAGGTGAAACGGTCCCACAGCGTTTCCACTCTGTGCCTTCCCTGGACTACCCCGCAGGCCCATGAATTTGAAGTGCGTGCATGGGAGCCCGTGCAGCACTGTGGTACGTATCGAGTATCAAGTACCACGGTCGTGCTCGTGATATTTTCAGTGGGCTCCAGCTGCTCGGAAATGACCACGAGGCTATCACTATCAATGTGATGACTGTCGTATCGTGCATGCATGCATACCATAGTAGTGTGTACTTGCCTCAAGTACACACTTGCAAGTACACACTTGCTGCTGCAGCAATCGTCGCCATCGTCAGGAACCGACTCGCAGCTCGAGGCATGATGATGCAACACCCAGCGATACTTGATATTTGCTGCAGGGCGTGGTGTCGATCACTGCTTGATGGCCTCTGAATAAGCCAGACGCAGCCCATCCAGCAGACCGCGGGTACGTGCATTGCAGCGTCCACAGGCCACTATGGGAAATCCATACAGGGGACTCGAGGCAGGGCAGTCCACTGGTTGCCCATGGCAGCCCTGTGGTGTGTGCCCTTGTGTGCACCGAGTGCCCTGAAGATATCCCCCAGAGGGTGCGTTACAGGGTGCTGGATTGCACTGCAGGCACTCCGCATCCACTATAGGCATTGATTGATCCTCGCAACTGCACCCAAGCAAACCCTGAATCCCTCCCAACTCCAATGCCGATTCCATCCATGGCATGCACAGCCTCTCTCTCTCTCTCTCCGTCTTCCTTTTCTCGTCTCTCGATCGTAATAAACCATCCAATTTCCCACTAGCCGCCGCCGCCCACCGTCGATTGGTCATTCCTTGGCTCTTTCTTCTCCTTCTCCTTCTTCTTCTTTTCCTCTTTCTTTTTTTTCTTCTCTTCTTCGACTTGATATTTCTTTTCGACAGCATTCTCTTCCAGTCCTTCCTTTGACCTGATTGTGCGCTTTTGGAGAAAAGAGAGAGCGCAAGACAGACAACCGCGAGCCTGGCTCAACGTCGAGAGATATCAAACCAAGAGACCAGAACAATAATAGCACAGGGCAGAGTACATCCACCCATCAATTACGAGCTGGTCCAAGCACCAGCACCTGCGGCATCGCACGCGCGCCTTGCAAATATCCGACTCGCCCAGGACGAACGAGACCCCTGCCGCCCCAATCCCTCCGTTTCACCCGCACGCACCACCTAGGCACTCTTGGTCGCTTTGATCGCTGCGCATTGGGGACTTGGGACTCGTTCTCCTTCTTCTCTCGTCGCCTCTCACGCGACATCTCGCCTACTGCCTTTGCTCACTTTTCTCCTTCTGCCGTGCCTCCGTCTCGAACGGCCTGCTCTGCTCTCCCCACTGCCACCGTCCGTGGCCCCGACTTTTGTCGTTCGCCCTGTGCTGCGGGATTCCCAAATCTACCGACTGAATCAGCGTCCAAACCCGCCAGCCAGTGACGACGAAACAGAAGAGACGTCCCGTCTTGTCTGCCTGCCTCGTCACCACCGCAAGTGAAAACGAAGACATCTCGAACTCGGGTCACAGCCGTTCACACTCCACTTCCTCTCTCTCTTCCTTCACTTCCAGTGCCGGCCCATTAGGAAGATCCAGATACTTCTTTACAGACTCCTAGGGTGAAACCTTTTTCTCGTCGCCTTCTCAGCCTCTCGGCGCTCCCATCTGAGACACCACCCGCCTCCCACCGACTGGTCCGTCCATTTGTCCGTCTCGGGGCTCTGTACATTCCAGCCAACCCACTCGCCCACTGCTTTTTTTCGTCGTTGCGGCGCTCTCTTCGAACCTGCCATGAGGCATTCTCTCGATCCTCCCACCCGAGACTGAAGCAAACCTGCCTCTCTCTGCCACTCCTCCCCTCTGCACACAACCATGTCGCTGCGAAGCCCGACGACCATGTTTGTCGAAGACGGCCCCGCCGGCCCTTTGTCTATCGACACTAGGCGCTCCAGCATCGACCGCACATCCATCCACGAAGCCGTCGGCAAGGCTGCCGTCGTCGAACTGGCATCCATCATGGCCACCGTCTCAAACCCCGTCTCACCGGGTGGTGCCTCCACTCCTCCTCGCCCTCAGGGTCCTGGCAGCATGGAGGACTTTGCCCCGCCCCTGCGGCCAAGCAGCACGCCCTTTCCAGACTTCGAGCACCGTCCGTCCGACATACGCTGTCTGAGCTGTCCTTCCGAGCAAGATTCCATCCACGAAGATGACGCTGACGACCACTGCGTCGACGCGCAAGTCGACCAGCAAGATGTCTCCATGGCCGATGCGCCCGCCCTCGATGTCACCGACTCGATCGACTACCCCGAATCCTCGCTCGCCTTGAACCTCAACGACCTTCCCGCCGAGATCCATGAGTGTATACTGGACCATCTGTTTGGCTACAGGGTCTCTGCCAGTTCCAAGAGCTCACTAGGGATCCCGAGCGTAACCCGCAGCTGGGGCACCGCCTTGCGACACTCTCGTCGCAAAGAACTCTCTTGTCTGGCCTTGGTCAGCAACGTATGGAGGGTTTTGGTCCAGGAGAGACTGTACCGGCACATCAAGATCAAGTCGACCGTACAGTCACTCAATGATGCCGTGCAGTACTTTGCCGTTCACCCGCACCTACGCCCCTACGTCAAACACATCGAGTTGTGGTTTGCCGTGTTTCAGCCCAAGCAAACGGCTCTTGCCCTGTCCTCGAGCTCGATCCTGCCACACGTTACTCTCGACGGCCTGACGAATGCGTCATATGTCCTACCAAATGACAACTGCTCTCTCGAAGAGGCCTTCTATTTTGCTAGCGCCACCTTTCCCGAGGTTTGTGTGTTGACGCTCGAGGGCGGAGAGCGCAAGAAGGCACCCAAAGTCCGCCATTACATCGTGGGTGAAGGTGAAGAGAGGCCGCTTCACAGGATCCCGACCGTGAGGACCCTAGTCTGCAAGGGACAGTGGAATTTGATTCGAAGCGACACCGACTTCCACGCGATCGCCAACGCCCTACCCAACCTGCAAGAATGGCATGGAAATTACAGCAAGGCCAAATCCAAGAGCTACCTTAGCATGGCAGCCATCCTTCCTCGACTCCCTTCGGCCCTGACGAGTCTGAGCCTCAACCTGGAGGGTGTTGAATACAGACGTGAGGTGTCCTTTCCGCCTTACTTCTTGAAGGTCTCGAGTTCATTGCATTTCTGCACCAAGCTGGCAGAGGCATCCAAGAATCTCGAACACTTTTCATACACGGGACGTGTTTGTCGGGCCTACTTTGACCTGCTCTCCAAACTGGCTGATCCGCGAAGCTCCCGTCTGAAGTCGATTGACCTGACTGTCAAAAACTGTTGCCGTCATGTTGTGCACTGGAATGAGTCTGGCTCGGGAATCACAGACATGCATTTCATCAATGCTTTTGAGGCACTGGTTCTCGCAGGTATAAAGGCACTGGCCAAGCTCAAGCAAGTGGAATACCTGCGCATTCGCTATGTAGATCTAGGTACGACGATCCTCTCTTGTTCTTCCATATGTGGTATCTTACTAATGATCAAACTCTTCTTCAGACTCACCTGTGCCCCCTCTGAATCCCTACTTCATCCTCCGCGATGGCTGGTGCTCCGGGGTGTGGAGCGATGCCATTATTCGCGAACTCAGCTCAGCTCGCCCCGATGCCCAGTTCGAGGACCTTGCGGAGTCCTTCGGCGAGGTTGGAGTCAACAAAGATGGCAGAATGGTCATTTCGCCAGAGTTCCCGAAGAGCAGAGTGCTTTCACTCAAGCTGTCCAACTATGCCTACCTTGCAGGTGGCATTGCAGTGCCTTGATAAGCAGGAATGTGGAGATGTGAAAGGAACTTTGCATGTTGGGTGACAGCGATGCTGCAAGCCGTCTGTTTATGATGACGTGTTTTCCAATTCACCTCTCCTTCCAAACATCCCTCTTTCTTTTCTCTTTCGTCTCTTCTATGTCTTTTTCTCAAACCCCTTTCTAATTACACCAAAGTCAAGAATCAAGGGGAACAACCAAAAGTTTTGCGGGACACGTTTGGTGGGGTCGAATAATCTTTCTTTTTCCCTTTTTTTCTCCAATATCATGCTTGTTGCAGTATCTCAGGAGGGCATGTTTCAAAGGGACATTGCGGGCTTGCAGGCTGCATATGGAAGCAGAGCATGGCGTTTTACGTGAGGGAATGATTTACTTTTTTTGCCTTTGGCCCCCTGCTTGTTGGGGCTGGCTGGCTGGCAAAAGAAAAAAAAACTGGTACAGAAAACCCATCCATCCACTTCATCCATCCTGCTGTGGAAGCATTCGGGTCTTTTTGCGGTTTTAGATTTGGCGTTGACCTTTTCATTTATTTTCTTTTTCTTCTCTTGTTGTTACTAGGTCCAAGGGGTTTCATTTTTCATTCTTCTTTCGTAGGGAACGATATCCAAACAGCTAGGGTCAAAAGCTGCGCACCTTTTCATAAATTCAGAGGAATTCATAGGAAATTGCGTCTTTTTATTATTATTGTTACTGGTCTTGTCGTCGATGGTGCTAATGGTGGTGTTTGGTACTGGCGAATGAATATGTGTACTGATATTGGGCAATGTGTGAACCGAATTAGGGATATGGGAATGTAAGAATAGCAGATTTATTCAACAAGCAGGCGGGCAAGATATTCAAAAATTGGAATCTGTAGGGGTTTTGATAATGCCTAGATTGTGCATGCAGGACAAGAATGAAATCAAGGGTTTTTATCAAGATTTATGCATGATTCAAGATCATTGTGGATGACTGAGTAGAGTCAGTGTGAGTGAGTGGGTGATTGATCAGCGACCAAGTATCCAGCTACACATGGATGGACGTGTTGAGTGGTTTCATGATATCCACTGACCTCTTTCTCAGGTTGGGTATATAGTTGCACAAGGTTTACAAATTCAATACAGTTGCTACCCATGCTTCAATACAAATGCTGGAACTTGGCGCAAAAGGTACACACACACACACACACACACATATATATATATATATATATACATATAGTTACTTGTTTATACACGTCTATAACCCAAACCTCAACCCCCAATCTCTAAACCATCACTCTCCCTCTTTCTACTACTTCCATCTCAATTTTCGAAACAAACACACCCCATCTCTCCCATAATTCTTTTGGTACAAATAAAATCAGGCAGTATCTCCAACCACCACCCCCAGAACCCAACAGTTGGCCAAAAAGAAGGCCAGTGCCGCAATCCACAGCCCGGGCACGAACGTGCTCTGTCCCAAGAACTCAAGCTGGTACCCTTGCTGCAGCCAGATGGCCTGCGTGAGCACCCACAGCGCAAGCGCGGCGAGCCCCTTGCGTGGGCTAGTGTGCAGGAGGGACGAGTGCGGGAGGTAGAGGGGCAGGAGGACGAGGTACCAGAGGAAGTACTGCGACGGAGTTGTTTGTTAGCTTCAAGGGGCAAACGGAGGAGAGGAGCAGAACCGGGAGGATGTGAATGCACATACCTGGCTAGTGCAGACCTTGTTGAACGTGACAAACACCCACGTCTGCACAAGCATTGTGGTAGGCAGATCCTTCTTCGCCATGACGAGCGGGACGAGCACGCAGGAGAGGAGCAGCTGTGGGAGGAAAGCAAAGGATTCGACACCACCACTGCTTTCTCCTCCAGAAGCGGACAACGCGTGCTGTTGAGTCTGGCCCTGGGCAGAGGTGAGGTAGAGCAGGATATTGTAGGGGCTGAAGTTGTGGCGGTGGTCGATGCGCGTGACGTGGTGGAGGTAGGTATGTGCGAGAAAAGGGTGGCCGTATTGGGCGTACATGGCCAAGTTGAGGCCGAGGAGGGTGGTTAGACTGAGCACGGCGAGTTTGAGGCGCGCTGCGGTGAGGAAGGCGAGGATTGTATCGATGAACGAAGACGAGGAACAGGACGGCGTTATTGACGATGCCGACGTCGATGTTGATGGCTTCGAAGTTGATGAAGAATTGTACAGGGACGATGGACCAGGCACTCGCTCCTCGTCCATCCACCAGATGATGGCCGGCGCGTAAATGAAGGGGTAAATTTTAAAATGCACGCCAAAGCCCAGCAGCAGAGCAGCGAGCGAGACGTGGCGCCTCACGACCGCCCACAGCAGAGCCATGACGAGTACGGCTAGCAGACCCTCGGAGCTGCCGCGGGTGCTGATGGTCGCGACCATGGGGTTGAGCAACCAGATGGCTGCGTACTTGCGCGCCCGGGCCGGCGTCATCGCGGTACTCATCGTGCTCGTCGTCGATATCTTCTCCTTGCCGTCGATGCTGGACGAAGTGAGAACCTCGACAATCAGCCAGCCTGCGACGAGGTCGGCGAGGGCAAATAGGATCTTGCCAAAGGAGAAAGCTGCAGTGGCCAGCCAGGCGGTAGCAAAAGTTGGTAGGACGTCTGCAGCAGTGCTGTTGGTGATATTCTGCGCAGTCGGGAGCAACATCCAGGCTAGCATCGGCGTGTAGCGGTAGGTCTCGCGAGCATAGGGACCCTCCGGATGCTGCTGGGCGACAAAACGAGCAGCGTCCGTGAAGACGAGATAGTCAATATCGGTGTACTTGAGCGGCGAGTTGGCATCTTGCCACAGGCCGTAGAGCAGCATGACCACGCGCAGAGCGGTGGCGGCCATGTAGAGAGCGGCTGGGCTGGCAAAGAAAGAATCAACGATTCCGACTGTGGGCGGTGGCTCTGCCTTGGTGGGAGCCATCTCTGACGAGAATGCGGGCTGTCTATATGAACGTGTTAGCCAGATATTTCTTTCATGTTTGCTTTAGTCGAGCATTGTCTCGGTGTCGCGCCATTACCACCGTACTTGTGCTTATATATGTCTTCTTCTATGCTTCTGGCATTCTATGTCTTGCTTGAGCGAGGCCAGCTGCACACTTTGTTTGACGTCGCTTGTGGTCGCAGGCACAAAGGACACCGTGACTGAGGGTTGGCGAGAATGTTGGTCAGACGCCAAAGTTGGTGATGTTGCTGTGGTGTTGTTGAAATGACAGCAGAGCGCCATCCCGTCTTTCCAGGCGGGTCGGCTCGTTCCAGGGGTGCGAGCCCTGTGGCACGCCCGCGCGCAGGCCTGAAGCACACGCGGACAGGGGCCCTGCATGGGCGTGCATCCACTAAACCCAACACGCCAGGGCACGCCTAACAAGCCCGGCTCCACCCTCGGCAGCTAGCGAAAAAATGGGGCTCCTACAAAGCAGCATCAAGCAGTGATGAATGCTCGACCGCAACCACCAACCAGACGGATCGACACCTTCCTCCTCTTTGCACAAACCTCGCGCCACAGGACCCAGCAAACATCAAAGCCATGGCTGGCCAAAAGAGGGACTACCGCGGCAAGGCCAAGGCCAATGAGCCTCCCAAGGTGCGCAACGAGTACACGGCCATGTTCGAGACGTTCCGTGACGAGCTCGACTGCCACCACGACCGCAGAGAGCGAGTCATCAAGGCCTCGCGGGACATTACAGCATTGAGCAAGAAGATGTGAGTCGGCTGAGGTGATTTTATTATGAAGCTGTGTGTATGTGGAAGGATCCTGTTGCTGACTAGAACATGAACAATCTTCTCGTCAGAATATTCTCGTTGCAAAGGTAAGATTGGCTTTTGTCCTCATCTCTCCCTCTGCTGCTTGTCGACCAACTAATACCACTGCAGGGTTCGCAAGATCCAGCCTGATCTGCCTGACTACATTGAAAAGGACATCCAGACCCGTCTCGTCGACATCTCACGCCTGCTCTCGTCCATTACTGCCGATGTCCAGGGCATCAACCGCTACCGCTACTCGCGCCAGATGAGCTGCATCGAGGAGCTGATTGAGGCCCTCACCTTTGCCCACTACCTTCGCACCCAGTCCCTTATGGCCTATGAAGAGTCCATGCAAAAGGTCGCCGAGTTGTCCACCTATGTCGACACGATGGACGTCGATGCTGCAGAAGACGCCCGTGCGGACCAGCCGCCCACGCCGCCCGCCCCGGCCTCGCTGCCACCCGTCCACGTCACCGAACAGGACTACCTCATGGGCATCTTTGACCTGTCTGGTGAGATGATGCGCTTCGCCACCATCGTAGCCGCGCTCAACGGCACTTTGGCTGCCTCGGGTGATGCGACCGCCGACGCAGCAGATGAACGCACCATTGTGCAGGATATGCAGAACCTCGGCAGCTTGTTTGCAATGCTGCCCCAACAGCACAACAAGTCGTATCAGATCAAGCTCGAGACGCTCCGGCAGTCCGTCAACAAGGTCGAGAAGCTGGGCTACGGTCTCAAAGTGCGCGGAAGCGAGCGTCCAGCTGGCTGGATGCCTGACAATGATGATGGTCCTGAGCCAGAGGACTAAGCTCGTTCACTTTTTCATACGCTGTCACAACGAGATAATTATGTGCAACAGCCCAATTGGGTCATAAGCGAGCAGTATCCTTCTTCAATTCAATGCTTTGACGAAGTTCGCTTTGGTCGGCAAATACTTGGCATATCACACGAAACAATGGGGTCCCGCCATATTACTGTGTTTAACGAAGTCGATCTTGTCATTGGAAGAATCAGGATCGGTCGCTGCATCCATCACTAGGTAATCATATGTCGGTTGAGTTACCTCGTAGCTGAGACTCATTGCTCAGTAGTGCAATCTTAACTACACAACAATCAGCCAGGTCTCACGAACGGAATATTCGGTTTTTCAGAGCCTATCATCCTGTACACCGATCTTAATATGTGCAAGTACTGCGTACCTTGTTTCTTGAGCGGATTATCCCTGAGATGACTTATTCGCGATTCCGATGCCTCACCTAATGATTTGGCTATTTGTGGATTCTGCCAACTTTCACAATAGCAAACTCGACGATCTGACGTCGACGCAAACTTGATAACCAGTTGGTTGCGCTTTTTCCTGTTTTCGTTTCCGGGGAGGGGGGGGGGCGGGGGTTGAGGGGCAAGAAGAACAATTCGCAACAGCATAAGACCAGAGAGCACGCCAAAGAACACACCGGTTCGACACTACGCAAGATATATTCGACAGCACCTAGTAGTGGGGCAATGCCGTACAGAAGCCCAGAGCTCATTGATGCAGCTCCCAAATCTCAAGCCATGAAGTTACGACAGACGAATCGCATCCTAGGCTCGGACTTGCGCTGTTTCGGAAGATCCAAAAAAGACCTGTGTCACCAGCCTTGATAACCAAATTTACTAGATAATATGGAAACGTCCTTACAGCGTTCAAGACCGTACACCATTTCGGAAGCTTCTCATCCAATTCGGCGAAAGGCACTGTCCCGATCTCAAAATTCGGTCATCTCAAAGCATCAAGACCATCCGACTTTATTTGCACGGTACCCACAAGCACATTTACCTGGACTCATCCAAATACGACAGCCTGCTTTACTATTTCCGACATGTCAGTCCGCTTGAGTTGTCAACAGACCAGATCGAAGAGGCGATTCTTGCTAAGCGGCTTTGTCACTCAAAAAGAAGCAACTCTTGAGCACAAAATTGAAATTGGCTTTGATGATTCTGCAGCTTTTTGTGTACTTTTGGCGCAGTCCTCATCCCATACAGCGTCAACGAACCAACCAATGTGCTCACCTGACATGCCAAGCAATCCTACTTAGCCGGGCTCGTATTGAAAGTGTGGGTTATGTCGTCTGCTTTAGGTTTAGAGTTAGCATCTGCAGGTGATGCTTAAATTGGTTGCTTGGCCTATGATTGATGTGGGTGGGGCCCTCGGCCAGTCGATACTAGGCAGCGCTTTAGATGCCTACATGGAAGGCTCAGTGCGTTGCCATCCATCGAAGTGTATAAAGAGTCATGAGGGTCTCTTCTTTTAGTGAGTTATACTCGGCTTTCCCTCCTTTTGGCTTTGCTCTCCAGCGCTCCCATTCCCACACAGCCTCCATCGTCAAGCAAGGCGTTGAATTTGATATTCTACCAGTCATTCATTTATTTGTCACACTCGATAATTCTTTCTGCCACCTTTGACGCCTAATTGTCTTGATCAACCAACATCACTCTATACATAAAAATCGCCATCCAAAACACAAAATGGCCCGTCTCAACAACCTCTCGCTTCTCCTGGCCACAACCGCCTTCTCGGCGGCTGTGCGCGCCTATACCGATATTGAAACCTCCGATAGCATCCAGGCAGACACACCCACCGACGTCGAACTTTCTGTCGACCAGAATGATGTGGATATGTATGGGACCGGAATAAGGGTTTACTTGGCCACCACGCCTCCAGGCTGGGGTACCGGACCCGCCTGCTGGCTCATAAACGACACCTCGCTCGACACGACCCTGACCACCATCACGGTGCCCGCGGCCGTTGCACCCGACCAGACGGTGCTTGCCCTCAGCCTTTCGATTGTCAACCTTGAAGAGGGCTACACTTACACAGACGGCTATAGCTATAGCAACGACTTCACCTTTCACGGTGGTTCCGGAGCCTGGAGTGCCTTGGAGCTCAACGGCATCTCGATTTTTGATCCAGACAGCACGCCCTGCACGGCCATGCAGTGCTCGCGCGACTGCGCCGCTGAATACTACCCGGATGGCGGTGACATTGAAGACAACCAGACCTTCGAGGACTTTTACAAATGCATTTACGCCTGTCCCGGTACGACGTACCCCCCCTGGGACGACATAAGTGGTGGTAGTGATGGAGGATCTTCAGCCACTGCTACGGGTGTTTGGTCAACATCTTCGACGTCAGCTGCGCAAGCCACCAAGACAAAGTCGTCTTCCGTCTCGGGGACTTCGACCACGACTATTGCTGCTACGGCCTCGTCGACGTCATCGCCGTCTACCTCGGCGTCTTCTACGAGCAGCGCTGCTGCAGCCAGTACTTCCGCAGTCACGACCAGCGCCGCGAACCGCACGCCTGTCTTGCTCATTCCTCTTGCCACGACGGCTCTCTTGGCTGGGCTTGCTGGTTTCTTTTTGTGAATGTGAAGTTTTGTGGGATGAGATACGCGAAAATGGGGGTATGGCCTTACGGATACATGTCTTTTCTACGTTATCAAGGACAGATACGGAGGAACTCAATAATTCAAAACTGTAGAATTAGTTACAGTTTCACAACCAAATTTGATCTATCTCAATCGAGGAATGTCAGTGATGGCGGTGACATTTGTGGCTTGAAGGTGCCAAATTTCGTTCGTATCTCGTTAGCTGTGTTCATCATCCAGGGACGTGTCAAAATCATTGGAATATGTAAATTCTGTTCCCACCTTGATTTATATTCACAAATACAGACGCGCCAATAACTGAAGGCTTATGCATTGAGCACTGAGAATGACATTCTCTAAAACATGAACGCATGCTCTCTCTCCTTTATCTGCTGCCATACTGAGTAGACCTCTTGTACTTCCGTGCCTCGTGCCCACGATGACGTCCCGGCCAGCTTGGCTTTCTTGAGCATGTATCCCAGCCACATACTCTTGAGTAAATGCTACGAACCACAAGACAGTCCGGCGTGATGGCCACGCCGGCAGCCTCTATTTCAAAGCAAAGTATGCCGTACTTGCGTGCCACCCTGCCACGGTATGCTGCGTTTTTCACAACCCGATTTCCGAACGCCACGTAATTCGATAGGCTGTTGCACTGCAATTTTCGAGAGAGTGAGATGATTGCTCAAGTTTGGCAGGATCTCAATCCCCAGATTAGCGAAGCCAGGCTCAATGCTGTTGTTGCCTGAGCATGAGGTCAAACAGATGCTGCTTTCTGAAATTTACAGCGGCAGCGTAGCCAAGGTCAAGAGTTTGGTCATGCATGTTGTCGATGATAAATTCGAAGCAATGGATCAAATCTTCCATGTCGGCGAGCACGTTTGAACACAATGGTGGCAGGAGTCCAGCATCTTTTCGTGATCAACCAGTTCGAGGCAACGACCAAAAACGCTGGAACGACTCTTGTGCAGAGGCTGGAGTAAATTCTTGTCTTCTTGTGGAAACCAAGAAAATTAATGAGCGTCCGCAGACTGCAGTCTGTTTTGTAGAACGAGGACATCGACATCACAAACAAGAGTAGCGGGAAGCATACCCTCCTCTCACTACTTTCCTACGTAGTCTGTGTTGCTACTCTACGCACTCTTTTTATTGGACTAACATGAACGAGGCTTGGACCTGGTGTCGTGTCGAGGAACTCTCCAGGTCACCTTGATTCTGGCAGTATCATCAACGCTATGAAGCAAGCCTTTTACCTTCACACTTGGGCAAGTACTGAGAACAGCCTTTGGTTATTTTCTCGGTAGTATAATTCCTTTAGCATTCTCCGCTCATACCCGCCATGCACCCTGCGAGTTGGCAGTCTGTCAGTTCACTAATAACTCAACGTCAACCGCTCGTATTCGTTGCATCATTTCGAGGCCGTAGCCAAATCACTTTTGGCTGCCGCTCCCACGGCTGGTGCCCGAGTTGCCATATCCAGAAGAGGTGCGGTAGCCACCGGCGCTTGTGTATGTCGAGCCACCATTGCCGTTGTTGTAGTACGTCTGACAAACACAAACAGGCTCAGAATCCACTTTCTTTATACGCTCGCGGCTTGGGAGCTCCCAAACTAGAAATCAATTGCGAATGGCGTACTTACGGAGCCGTTGGGGTTAGAGTAGTAGTAAGAGCCGTCACTACAAGACGTAGCCAAGCTGGATCAGTTCCGGGGCACTTGGTTCATCGTCATTTCCACAGAGTGTCAATGTTCCCAGACTCACGTGTTTGAGTAATGGTAGGCGTTTGAGCCATTGCCATAGTCGCGGGCACAGTAGTGGTTGCCCTGGATCAGCACATCACGTCAGCAAATGGCTCGCGCAAACGGTGATCAATGGAGTGGTTTGCCATCACTCATACCTCTCTGTTGGTGCCGGAGCTCTTGTAGGTAAAGTCACGGTCAGACATGGTGGGTGGATTGTTGGTTCTCGTAGTGACCTGGGGAATGGCGTGAAACTTTGTTGACAGTCAAGCAGAGCGAGCTGTATTAGTGTTGGTGTCGGCACTGGTGAGGTCTGGAACAGGAAGAGACGGAACGGCATGCCAGAGAGCTCCGAACGGGCCACAGAGTTCCTTATCAGCAAAGCCGAAGCCAATGTGATCTAGCTCCATCCAAGCCAGGGCAAGAGCGGGGGCTTAGTTGCTTGCAACGGTGGGAAGGCACATTGACATGCTGCAAAAGACCCACCGATGTGCTTGGTCGACTGTCCAGGATCAGCGGGCAGTGACCTCCAAGCTTGGCAATCCCCTCGCTGGTATGTGCATCAATCAGAAGCAAGCCTCACTGGAGTAGGCAAACGTTGTCGGATCAAGGCTTACACCGAGAGTGGCAGCAAGTGGCTGGGAGTAATTGTGATACCCACGAACGGGTATTAGAAAGGACTGAAAGGCGATTTATGTCCAGAGAATGCACCAAGGCAGTGTTGTCCATGTCCGCAAAGCGCATAATGATATACTTGGTGACAGCAACGAGCAGTAGCCAGCGGGTCTCAGACTAGGCTAGTCACATTGGTAGTGGAAAACAGAAGTCCGTAAAGCAATGATGCCATGCTCTCTGCACAACCTTTGCTGGACTTCACCAGAATTCAAGGACTGGAGTCATGTACACAACATATATGGTATCCCGAGATGTCTGGTATCCTAGTCTATCTTTCTATGGAAAATAACATCGTCTATAACAAGGGGCTGGCTGTACAGGCTGGGACGTAAACTTCATAATCGAACTTTTGCAACAGGGCAACCAATTCACGCCTTCTTCTCGCCCCAGTTCTGCTCAGCCGTGGTGGGCACGTTCACGTCCTCGTGCTCGGAGAGGAACTTCTCGGCCTCGAGCGCGGCCATGCAGCCTGAGCCCGCGCTGGTAATGGCCTGTCTGTACTTCTTGTCTTGCACGTCACCGGCAGCATAGACACCCTCGATGTTAGTGACGGGCGTGCCGTTCTTGGTGATGATGTATCCGTCCTCGTCCGTGTCGAGCTGGCCCTTGACGAGAGTCGACGCAGGGTCGTGGCCGATGGCGTAGAAGAGGCCGTTGGCCTCAAGAGTCTCCTCGGTGTTGGTCTTGATGTTCTTGACAACCAGCTGGTTCATGAGGCCCTTGTCGTCGCCCTTGATCTCGACGCCGACAGTGTTCCACTTGATGGTGACGTCCTTGTGGTTCTCTAATCTCTTGGCCATGATGTTGCTGGCGCGAAGCTGATCCCTGCGCACAAGGACAGTCACGTGGCTGGCGTACTTGGTCAAGTAGATGGCCTCTTCAGCAGCAGAGTCACCGCCGCCAATGACGACTAGGGGCTTCTTGCGGAAAATCGGGGCAGCACCGTCGCAGACAGCGCATGCTGACACTCCACTGTTCCAGTACTTGTCCTCGCCAGGCAGGTTCAGGCGACGGGCAGTAGCACCAGTGGCAATGATGACGGTGTCGGCGGTGTGCTTGGTGTCGGGGTCCCACTCGGTCGAGTAGCTGAACGGCCGCTTGGAGAGGTCGAGCTCGGCTACAGTCTCGCTGATGATCTTGGTGCCGAAACGCTCCGACTGCTTGCGCATGTTGTCCATGAGCTCACCTCCCATTATGCCCTGAGGAAAGCCTGGGAAGTTCTCGATGTCGGTGGTGGTGGTCAGCTGGCCACCAGCCGCAATGCCGTTGGCCATGAAGCCCTCGTAGAGGGTGGGCTCGAGGTTGGCGCGTGCGAGGTAGATGGCGGCAGTGTGGGCAGCGGGCCCAGAGCCGACAACTGTAGAAGCACTGGTTAGTTTTGGAGCGCCACGGAGACAGGGCAAGGAATCCAGGCGAGACAGGAGAGCAGCGGCACGTACCGAGGACTTTTGTGTGGGTAGACATGTTGGCAGAGGTGAGGTTGCGCAAGTCGGAGAAAGGCGAGGAGAGAGGCTGGGTCTTGAAACTTGCAGTCGCGAGGGCAGCAACAGAAAACCCAGAGGCAGAGGAGCGTAGAGGTCGCGTGAAAAAGTGCTTGAAAGACAGCTTGACGGTCGAGGCCCGGGCCAGACTTGGTCGGGGCGAGCAGGAGGGGAGGACAGAGGGTTTTGTTGATGGGGTTGACGCCAATGCAGGTCTCGAGACGATAAGGATTCGAAGCCGGAGGGGCAAAAACGTCGCAGTCGCGCGGCCCGGACGAGATCGGATATTTATGGTGGGGGGTGGGGCGGCCTGCCCTGGAGAGATTTGTCAGTCAAACTTGTCAGGTTGCGCTTTGGTTCTGGAATTGCGACAACAAGCGCGTAGTAAAGTGGCGCCGTGATGTTGATGATGAGGAGATCAAAAAGGCTTGTTTTGCTTGTCAGGACTGTGCAGAACTGGCAGAACTGCAGGCCGCGTGATCTTCAGGGACTAAGCAGGCTAGACATTCCTGATCACCAGCAAATTCTCCAAGTCCCAAGTACCCAAGTATCTGAGCGATCTGAAATGGGGTTGACGCATTTCGTGCCGTCTTCTCCTACCTTCCAGCGCAGTGCTCTGCCAAAAGACCCCTGTAAGAGCCAGGCCGCAATTGCATTTAGCAGGTCCTACCATCAGACTGGCCGAGGAACGGAAAGGGTTCGGGCGCGGTTGCTGACTAAAGCAACAGGGATCAGGCGCAATGACATCTTTTGATGATCAATCGCACTTACCCGAAGAGGAAGTGCCAAGACGCTGGTACCTGGTCGCTATTTTCCCGTGATCCCACTTATCGATAAGCATCTGACAGGCTGGGGTCGAGAGCTGGAGCTGTTAGCTGCCAATGCTATGTAGTGGTTGTGGTAAATTGCCTGCAGGCGTGTGTTTGCTTGCTACAACAACAGACTCGCACATCCCAAGTCACTGCCGCTTCTACGACCACAACGAACGCTCGACAAGCATAAGAGGCTGTCACCAGCCGTTGCCCGAATACGAAGCGCTTAAGACTATTACTGCATAGCATCTTCCTCGGCTCGTACCCCCGCCATGGCGCCGTCTGCCACCGCAACCGCGTCGGCGCAGCTGGCCGAGCAGTTGTTGTCCAAGACGACGCCCCAGCATGCGCCCTCCTTCGCCTTCACAACCTTCCTCCAACAGACATACCTCCACAGCCTGCCGGCTGACAGACCGATATGCAAGGCCTACAACAATGGACACTGTCCTCTGGGAACGCGCTGTCCGGAGCGGCACGTCTCGACATCCGGCAGTGGCGGCTCTAAGCAGGACGGCGGCGGCCATCCGTTCAACTCGCTCGTCTGCAAGCACTGGCTTCGGGGTCTTTGCAAAAAGGGCGAATCCTGCGAGTTCCTACACGAGTTCAATCTACGCAAGATGCCCGAATGCAACTTCTTCCTGCGCAACGGCTTTTGCAGCAACGGCGACGAATGCCTCTACCTCCACGTCGATCCGCAGAGCAAACTGCCACCCTGTCCACACTACGACCAAGGCTTCTGTCCGCTAGGGCCTAGGTGTGCCAAGAAGCACGTCCGCAAGAAGCTGTGCCCTTACTTTCTGGCTGGCTTCTGTCCTGACGGCAGGGAATGCAAACACGGCGCACATCCCAGGTGGCAACCAGATCTGGAGAAGCCTAGCGCCAAGGCAGAAAAGAAGGAGGATGAAGATGACGGCATGTCCGGCCGGCGGGATTACCAAGATGATGACGATGAAGGGTCCTTGCGCGATCGCGGAGACCGCGACCGCGACCGAGACAGGGACAGAGACAGAGATCGCGGGCACGACCGGGAGCGGGGTCATCCAGGCAGATATGGAGGGCGTGGTGGACGATGGAGGGGCAGAGGAGGCCACAAGCACCGCGGCAGGCATTGAGAAGCCAAATGCAAGAGAAGCGCAGGACAGCCGAGCACCGGGTGCTGGCTGGTCTTGGTGTTTGAAAGTGTTCGATTGGGCTTGGAGCGTGCTGCATCAAGTAGCCTGCGTCTTTCTGTATGGCACATGGAACGGGCAAGACAGACGTCAAAGGAAGTGAAAGTCAGACAAGTACTGGTGGGGTTGAAGCGCAGATGCTCTCCATCAATCCACTGACTAAACAAACTAGATACCCCTTGAAACCCCAGTTTCGAGCCACTGACACTTGCGTCTGGAAAGAAGAGTTCCGACCATCTCGAGCAGTGCCGCAGCAGATTGGCGGGCTGCGTGGACGGCGAAAGATGTATATGTGCACTGGTAGTGGATGTGACAAGCCTGGCCAGCGGTGTGTAAGGGCCAGTCTTTCGTTGGCTTGGCTTGGGTGTTTACAGGCACCGGCAGTGCCAGAATTGAGCCTGGCGGGCCTGGCGGTTGGGTATGCAGGCGGGGGCTCACCAGTAGCCAGGCACGCCACTAACGCAACAGTCCCCTAAGGCTTTCCTACCCCAGGCATATTTAGCCTATACTGCATGAAAGCCAGCCGCATTTCCCCTCGCAAGACCCAGCAGCTGATTGTCGGGTCACACCTAGTCTTCCAATTATATCCTTCCAGAAATCCTTTATCGCCGAACCAAGCCATCGCGGTGGCTCTGTACACACTGTCAAATCCTACGCACGCTACTTGAGGGTCCAGCCGCCCCCAAAACTATGTATCTGCTCCTGATTCCTTGCTGACATGGGACTACAGACTTTTGCTGGAATCGCTCCATCTGTCAACACCACTGCCGATGGCTGGACAGTGAGCTTGTTGTTGTGATATCTTATACCTCGGCAGACCGCTCCCGACTCCCCCTAACCCGACCGGACCTCACCACGCCGGTAATGCTCCTGAACCCGGTTTCGTACGCCGGACTTGACCGCTCGTGACCCCTGTCAGCACCTCCTCGACGACGACCACGTTGACGACGACGACCACGACGACCACGACGGCGGTGATCTGGAATGGTCCGCGGCTCAGGCTGGAGTCGGCGCTGCTGGGCAGACGTGCAGGCCCGCCACCCTCGCGGTGCCCGCCTGCTGCACGAGCTACGAGCCTTCTTGCCCCCGCTGAACTTCATCACCGTTCACTATGCCTATTTTGTCATCGTGGTCCTCTTCACCTCGCTCATATTCTGGGGCTCCTCGGATCCGGCCTTCAGCATCAGCTATGTTGATAGCCTCTTTCTCATCGTCTCGGCCATGACCGAGGCTGGCCTTAACACCATTAATCTCAGCCAGATGACCACTTGGCAGCAGATCCTGCTGTGGCTGGTCATCCTCTTTGGTGGCGCCATCTGGGTTTCCATCTGGACCGTAGTCTTCCGCTTGCGAGCCTTTGAAAAACACTTTGAGAGCATCGTCAAGACGGAGCGCGACAAGGACAAGATGAAGCGTCCAGGCAGTTCGATGAGCCTCAGATTGCCCTTCTTCGGTGGTCCTGCACTCTTGGGAAAAGCCACCACCACCCCAGCAAGTAACCCTGCACTTGTTGGACTTGGCAAGGTCATGCCCAACGGTGATGCTCGTCGACGCACGGCTTCTTTGCCGGATCTGGATGTCATCGGTCACCCGCTCGAGCCCGGTCATGGAGCAGAGGATGTCGCGCCGCCGCCGCCTACTCCAAGCGCACGCATCACCTTTGCAGACGACTCATTGACCCCTGGCCATACAGATGCCCGCACCACGTCCAGCGTCTACGCGCTCGAGAACAGGCCTAGGAGACGGCATATTGAAGCCAGCGGATCGGCTGAAAAGGCCGACAACAACAGCACCATGTCATCCCAGCTGCAAGGCTTTCTCGCGTTTAAAACGGCCGGTCGTAATGCGCAATTTCACGACCTAACAAGTGAGGAACGCGAGCAACTTGGAGGGCATGAATACAGAGCCTTGAAGCTTCTTTCTGTCGTTGTGCCGTTGTACTTTGCCTTGTGGCAATTCCTGGGCTGCATTTCTCTCGGCGCATGGATTGCTTACAACAAGCCAGACGTGGCCACGTCCAATGGTTTAAATCCTTGGTGGACTGGCATCTTCTTTGGCGTTTCCGCATTCAACAATTCGGGTATGGCGCTGCTCGATGCCAACGTCGTGCCTTTTCAGAACAGCTACTTTGTGCTGATCGTCATGGGCGCCATGATTCTGGCTGGCAACACTGCCTATCCCATCTTGTTGAGGTTTATTTTCTGGTCCATGTTGAAAGTGTCCTCTTGGGCAACAAGCGATGACACCCTGGAGGACTTCAAACTTACCCTGAAGTTCATCCTTAAATACCCTCGGCGTGTCTACACCAACATGTTCCCTGCCCGACAGACCTGGTGGCTTCTCTTTATGGTTTGCTTGCTCAACGTGGTCGACTGGGTTGCCTTTGAGGTTCTCAATCTGGGCAACACGGTGATTGAGGCGATACCTTTGGGGTCGCGCATTATCGACGGTCTGTTCCAGGGCATTGGTAGGTTGTCTTTGGTCTTCTTTCAGCAGACATGAATCGATACTGTGCTAACATTACTGTGTAGCCGTTCGGTCTGGCGGATTTTACGTGGTCGGCATTTCTAGTCTGTACATTGGGCTCCAAATTCTGGTCAGTACAACGGATTCAACTCTTTTTGTCATGCTCCCCTCCCTTGCAGGACCTTGTTCGTGTCCCTCAAAAGACGCGAGCTTACCCGCTGACATCTCTACAGTACGTGATTATGATGTACATCTCCGTGTACCCAGTCGTCATCACCATCCGCCATTCAAATGTATACGAAGAGCGCAGTCTCGGGATTTACGCCGACGATCCAGACCGCGAAGACGATATCGAGCAGGGCAACGGAGAGCAACAACTAAGCGGAAACAACCTGGAGCAACAGGAGAGCAAGCTCAGCACGGGCACCAACGGCACCCGACGCGCAGGCGCACGCAGCAAGGAAACATCGGCTGCACGTCTTTCGCGCGCGCTTCGACGCCACTTTGCGTGGCACGGCGTGGGCGTCGCCGCGCCGCAGCAGGACTCGGCCGACAGCAACAGCAACATTGACTTTATCAGCCAGCAGATCCACGGCCAGCTTGCGCACGATCTCTGGTGGCTTGTGCTAGCCGTGCTGGCGATCAGCATCATTGAGACGCGGCATTTCCTCGACGATCCTGTGACGTACAGCGTTTTCAATATCATCTTTGAGGTTGTCTCGGCGTACGGCACCGTGGGAATCAGCACGGGCGTGCCGTATGCCGCGTATAGCTTCTCTGGTGGGTGGTACACAGGGAGCAAGCTGGTGCTTTGTCTAGTCATGCTTCGAGGCCGGCATCGCGGTCTGCCCGTTGCGCTGGACCGGGCTGTGCGGTTGCCGCGAGAGCAGCTCCATCGCGATGAAGAGGAGGACCATCGCATTCGCAGGATTATGACTAGCCGCAGAGCGAGCATTGACTCTCGCATCTTGGGAGACGTCTCTGGGGGTTTGTGAGATACTGAATTGCGTCTGTCTGCGTCTCGTCTCGTCTCGGCCCCCGCAATGCCGCATGCGCAATCCCAAGTTTCAGTGGGCCTGACGATGCTGCTGCCCTCGGCGTCCTTGTTTGGCTCTTTCCATTTAGCACATCTTCTATTGGGAGGGGTTTTGGTGTTTTGGGGTTCTTTTTGCTGTTTTGGGGGGGGGGAGGGGTGGCATAATGCTGAAGAGCTTCCAGCGGTCAAAACTAGGTTGGAAGGACGTTTTAAAAGTGTACCTCGAGTCATCCTTCGGATGTGTTCTAATACAAGCGATATTATAAGCGACATAATCAAGTAGACTGTTTGTATGTACAAATACACACGTATAGAGAGATAGCAGATCAAATCAACCGATATAAAATCAAAATTGCATTGCAGAATGTTGATAAAGGCCAAGGATATCTTCAATCTTGTTTGATAGAATATTCTATGTTTCACACAAGTGCCCGCCTTGATAACCAGTCCCAACGGCGAACTGTCAAGAAGCAAACAAATATTACTGATCTGAACCAGTTCGTTCAAATACCGATCGGTTCTGCATATGCTTCAGTATGTTTATTGCAAGAGAGAATAAAAGCAGAGAGCATGGCAAATATGAACTGGGTATAGCAGAGACATGGTAGAAATTGACATTTGCACATGCCCTTTAATCCATGGATATAAAGAATTAAAAATAAAAAGCGTGGAAGAGTTCATCTATTCACTTGTGTGGAATACGCTCTTGGGCTCAGGAAACCCGCCCCGCCCACCAACCGACTACCGCCATCTACAGTAAAAAGCACACAGAAGGCAAGCAAGCAAGTTGACGCACTGACGGCTTCATCCCAAATCAACATCGACCCGCGCGCTCCATCACAACACCAGCTCCAAAACCCCCCCGTCTATGCTCACCATCTAATCAATATCCCCATCCGCAACCGCCGCCGCTCCCTTTCCCTCCTCCTCCTTCTTTCCACCAAGCTCCACCTCGGCAAGATGCTTCCTCGCCTCCTCCATCGCCGCCTCGCCATCAAAATCAGGCGCCTTGGCGTCCTCTTCGGGTGTGATCGCCGCTTCGCGCTCAATAGACGCAGCAGGCGTGTGGGCCTCGGAAGTGTAGGCGCGCGCCGCCTCGGGCTTGAGCGTGCCGTCCTCGTTGACGTCCTCCTTGAGGTAGAGGGTGAAGAGGATAACGAGGTAGACGTCCTTGGTTGTCCTATTGCGCAACACGTACCTGAGCTGGTGTGAGCGTTTTTTCCTGTTGTTGCAGAAATGTGCAAGCGAGAAAAAGTGTTAACTCATCCGGAAGTCTTGTCTCCTTGTGTATAATGTGTACAACCAAGAATTGAAAGAAAAGTAAAAGAGCACTCGCTATGATGAGGCGGAATATTGGGTAGGGGAAATAGAAAACGAGATGTGACGCGAGGAAGAGAGAGAGACCGCGTAGAGACAAGACCAAAAAAGGAATTCTAATAAAAAAAAAAGAAGAAAAACAAGAAAAAAACACAAATTAAGCAAACGTACCTCAGCCCTTGACCATCCCAGTACTTCATAATGGGCACCGCATACCCCGGCAGGCGCAGCGCAAACTCGCTAAAGTCAATGTACGCATTGAAGAAATCAACGGCATACGTGCGGCCATACTCCCACACCCAGTCCTCCTTGCTCTGCTCCTGCAGCGCCCACTTCATGCGCGCCTTGGGATCCGACGGCGCGCCGACATCCTGCCGCCAGCCCTTGGCGTCCGCGTCCGAGGCGCCCTCTTCCACCCACAGCCCGCCCTTTTCGTCATCAAAGACGGCGGGGCCCACGTGGATGGTGTTGCACGAGGACAGAGCGGGGCCAAAGAGGTACGGGTTGTCGGCGTATGGGTCGCCGTCCAGACCGGGGTCGAT
The DNA here is from genome assembly GCA_003019895.1 of Coniella lustricola. NCBI lineage: Eukaryota > Fungi > Ascomycota > Sordariomycetes > Diaporthales > Schizoparmaceae > Coniella > Coniella lustricola. The sequence goes on from KZ678424.1 coordinate 81,643, forward strand.
CCACCACTTGACGATTTTCATGGCGTAGCTGAAGCCCGGTGGCAGGCGGTCGCGGATGGGGTGGTCAAAGTCGTTGCCAAACTGCAGGTCGGCGCCGGAGATGCCTCCAGGGAGAAGATCATCATCATCGTCGTCGTCGTCGTTGCTGCTGTCGGCTTTGGCCATGCTTTGCTGTGTTTGCGGTGCTTTCTCATCCTGGCCGGAACCAGCACCAGCACCAGCACCAGCACCAGCAGTCTTGGTCTTGGCAGGGTCCTTGGGTGTGAAGCGGAACGCGATGCTGTACTGGTCGTTGTTGGCGGCGTGGGGCTCGTGGGTAAAGTAGGGCGAGACGGCGGGCGAGTTGCGCGGCAGGCCCTTGTAGTTGCGGATGCGGACAGTCACGTCGACGTCCATGTGGTCGGTGCTGACGCGCACCAGGTCGGGCGCATTCACGGGCACCTCCTTGTGCGTCGCCAAATCGTACGTCGGGCCGGCTGTGACCCTGAGCACGTACTTGTCGGCCATGGCGGAGACGTGAAGGCGGCGGGTCCTCGCTGGGCTTCAGAGGAACACTCGAGGGGCTACTAGGCGAGGAAGATGTCGAGAATCAGTGGGTTGGGAAGGGACTCGGCTTGATTGCGAGGCTTGGCTTGGCTTGGCTTCAGGTACCGCGGATTGAGTTGAAGCCCAGTGTCGCGCCCCGTCACATGCGATTTTGGTGAATTGGTCGTGACGAGCTTTTCGTGACGTCAAGTATGATTTGCGCAGGGGTGGGGTTCTGGGGACGGACCGCGCTTTTCTCTGATTGGCTCTCAGGAACGGAGAGACTCAAGCGTATGCAAGTACCCCAGTACGTACCTACACATGCGGGGATACATCACTCATGCACATCGCATCGGTCGGTGACTTTGCACATTCTCATCTTCACTCTGACATGCCAGCTGAGATTGATAACATGAGACTCGCGGAAACGACTTGCTGCTCCTGATTGCTCCAGAGAACCTAATATTCCCTACCAGTGGTCGATGGGACATTCATGTGATTTGCCAGTAACGCTCGAGCGCACAATTGACAGTGCCACCAGAAAACCATCGTCGACTGAGGAATGACCAGTGATTTCCACCAAAACAGGATGAGGACAGACCTACTTTACTTTCATCAATGCCCCTGTGTCGACTTCCCAATATCAGTATATGGATCCCACGCATGAAAAGCACGAGATGGAGCAGTACCATGTATGTAGTTGTCGAGCACAGCTTCAAGCGTCACCATGATTCAACCAACTCCTACGATGAAAACCCTCCACCCAGGGAAACACCAAACAGCAATCTCAACCGACAGCCGTTGTCTTCGGCTTCAGTAATCCGACCCGACAGCCTACATGGAGACTGCACAGCACGACTCACAGCATCGCATGCGCTGGCAATGCAATGGACTGCCTGGCAAGCTCTGGCAGCCTCTGAAGATCGACTGCAGTACACATGCGCATCCACATTACCAACTCCCCAGCTGCCCGTTCGGGCAGCTCGCAATATGCCTAGCCTCCCAAGAGAGCAGGTCCCACCTCCACCAGACCACATAGCCGCCTCCCGATAAGCCGTTCCAGTGCCATGGTCGGTGCACTTCAGCAGCAGCAGTGGATGCTCGCCTGCCCTGCCAGCCTTTGCTGGCGGCCTGCCTTGCTCCAGCCGTCGAGACCCTAACGTTGCCCCCCTTCAGCGCCCCCCGTGGGGTCTTCGGGCCCTTCTGGGACCACCTTCGGATACCGAACTGGCTCCATATGCAATCTCTCCCAGTGCAAAACTTCCATGCTGGCTTTGCGCAAAAACCCGAGCCTTCGCCAATCTATTTTTTCTTCTTCTTTCATTGTCTCTGTCCGCTGTCTGGGTCAATGCCTGGCGCAAACCGTTGTTACTGCTCAATCTCAAGCAAATGCTCCCATCGACAACTCCAGCCTCGCTCACTTCACACATAGGCCCATCGTCCTGTCATCCCGACCACCTCGACCACCTCGACATCGACACAACATGAACAACACACACCACAGTCACTTACTCTTGCCTTCACCAAGAAACCCGGGACGAATACGAAATAATGGCCAACAGGGTAACAAGCATGGAAGAAAACAGCAAGGCGCATGACAACAAACATCACAACTGAACGACTAGTCCGCCATCACCACAACATCTCAACAACCGTCTCAATGGTATCAATTTGGCTCTCGGCCTATTATGTATGTTTTGTGCAAGAACGCCGTCGCTACCCTCGCCATATATCAGTTTTGAAACTCAGCCGCCAAAACGCCGCCCAAATGCAGAGTCATTCGAAATGCAACCGTGAACGTCAGTCCAAGGAGCGTCCAGGTCTCAACCCGAACAGCCAGAAAATGAGAAACCAACAAACCGCCGTGGGAACACAATCAGAGTCGAGGATCAACAACACTTGTCTCTCCTGGTCTCGAGGCCTCTCAGCTGGGTACCAAGAACTGGTCGATATTGACCCTCTGGAAGAAGCTAATGTGATTGTATCCAACCCACAACTGTGCAAGCCTGTCCTCAGAGATTAAGAGGAGTTGTGACGGGATGTATCGGTCTGGCATTCAGCCATGTTAGCAAACTCTAGTCTTTCGACATTACGTCATCGTGGAAGACAAAAACTCACCATGTGTGAAGCCCGACCGAGCAATGTGACCCTTGCTCTGAACAACCCTTGCGCCCAGGAAAGGCTGCTCTTGCACCGTTGTGACGAAGCCATTCTCGCCGAGGTCATCCGCCACAAAGGTACACTCGCCACGAGGCACGTTGACGTCGCCCGTCAACTTCACAGCCTCCAGACTACCCCGGTACTTTCTTGCATCCGTCTTACGCCGTGCAAATTCGGCCTCTGTCTCACAATCTGTCCGTGTCGCGTCAAAGGCTTCTTCGTCAAAGGGGGTGGCATGGTTTTGTTTGATGAGGAGGAATTCGCATCCGTGCGAGCTATAATCTCCAACCCAGATTCCCTTCCATGGCTGATCAGCCGTGGGTGTGTACAAGTCAGGTTCCAGCGTTGAGTATGTGGTAACTGAATCTCCAAGGCGTACAGACATCGGCATGTCGGAGCCGCCAAAAAGACTTGGGAGCCAGGGACGAGACACTTGACCAAACAAGCTCGCAGCAGAGTTAAACGACCATCCACCATTCAATGAGTCACCTCTGTTCAAACTGATGTTTGCGAAAGAGGCAGGGCTGGTGTCTAGCCAAGACCGGATTTTGAACACCTTGTCACTGATTTCAGAGCGTCTCACTGGGAGATCGTGTGGCACCGCGCTCGCAGCGCCGTCTTCCACCAGGTGAGAGGCCGAGACCCGAGTCGCAGCAGGAATCGCCGGCGGCGGCCATACGTTACCGTAGGGGAAGGATCGGTTGCTGAGCTCTGCAGCCGTTGAGTCAGGTAATGCCCGCGCCAGCAGAAGATTGCTGACCATTGCATCGGTATGTTTGTCCTCGAGAGACATGCGCGTCTCTGCAGAGAACTTGTTGCCACTGGTGGTGGCTCCTATTTGCAGAATGGGCTTGTCGAGGTGCAGATGGACCTGCGGATCAAAATTGTGAATCTCGAGGTCGGTCTGCATCAAACTAGGGCTGTTGGCCTCTGAAGACGACACTACACTGGTGGCCAGAAGCTGGTAGCCCTCTATGACACCACGCCGCTCGTCATAGCGTGCAATAACCAGCTTGCCGCTGAGGTCCTTGTCGCAGAACCAGATCTTGTACTTGGTAAGGAACCAGTGCGGATCGTGGGCAACGTAAAGTTCGCGAAACGAGGCGCAAGGGTAAGACGTAGTGACTTGGCCACCGGGCACATTAGCCTGCACAATGCTCTGCCACAAATGGTCGGCTAGCGCATGTGCGTAGAGCACATGGCTAACACGGCTGACTGCAGACAGGTCGAGAGGCGACAGGTAAGAGAGGATGTGGTCAATCAGCTCCGAGGGGAGACTGGCCAAGCCAGAGTTGCTTGGTTCCGTAATGAAGCTTTGGTCTATCACGTAATGGTAGGTTAGCTCGTGGATCTTCATCGCCACCTCGTGATATAACCGCGAGGTTGTCTTTGCAAGTGTAGCACTGACCAGTGACTGTGTCGTTGTGATTATTGAATGGCACTTCATGCATAGCCATCGCCAGCGAGCACGGCCTGGAGACGCCGTCCATTGCAGCAAGGCCAAACATTGTTTCCAAAGGATCCAGGTGGATCTGTTAAAACGCGAGCAATTGTTGATGATTGTTATCCAGGAGTATTTTTGGAGGTGTTATCGTTGTTGGCGTTCTCGAATAGTTGTAGTCTGTGTCTACTATCAAGTCAACCGAACTTGAGTTGATCGACGAGTAAGTCTGGAGAAGCAGAAATGCGACGGCGGCGGCGGCGACAGCAACAATCGACGTAAATGAATCAGCCAGCCAGCAGAGTAAACAGTTTAGGAAGGTAGAAAGGGAGCTGGACCCAAGAGGTCAGACAGGGGAGAGATGGGGAAAGCAGGAATATGTAGTCGTTTGGGCAAGCACTGCGGCACTGAAAAAGCAACCGAGGAGAGCGTGTCACGAGTCGAGCGAGTCGAGCGAGCTGGGAGCTGGTACTGGGTCCAAGTGAGGAGGAGCGACGACGAGGTAAGGCCTCAAGCTTGCAGCAATGATGTGATCGATCGGCCTGCTCCTGTCCTGCAGCGTGGTGTCCTGGGCCTGCCAGCGTCATTTCTTAAGGCATTGCGTACCTCAGTACAGTGGGTGTCCGCTAAATCAACCCCTATTGTCAGCCTTGGCTGCTGGTACTGAGTACTGGTTGCGCTGACTGCTCCCGCATTCTTGGGCTGTTTGGCAGAACCCTACGAGCGCTACCAGCACTACCTGGGTACTTGGCAGCATGTACAGACCAAGTCCTGCCTTGTACCACCAAATACGGTCTCTTCTTTTGGCAGCAACGGCACACGACCTGCAAAGTCACCATCCAGCATCTTCGTGACTTCGCAACTGACATTCTAAGTAAAGGAGAGTTCATCCGCCCCTCTTTTTCTGAAAATATAAACCGACAACCATCACATGGTTGTCTCAATGAATGCTTCATCAAGCTGCAAGACCAAGAAACTCAAATCAATTCTGACCGGTATCTCCCAAAACTGACTGGTTCGAAGCCACGACTACGACTTCAGAATGGACAATCTTTGCTCAAACCCGGCCGGGGCGAGAGAAGCAGATATGTATCTTGATCGTGGCAGCCGTTAGCAAGCCACAGTGACAAGTTGAACTTCTCAATGTGTTAACCAAGACTAACCAGCATGCTCCAACAGACACACTCTGTCCGACAAGGTCCTACGACGACCTCGAAATCATATGCGAAGTGACGGTGAGCAACTTGAGACTGTTACATCGAAGCCCATGACTTCGGTGGTACAAGCAGCGACTTGCAAGACCACGGTTTGACAATAGGACCCAGAAAATGACCCCACGACTGGCTCAAAGAGAAACGCGTACGGCAGTGCGCGTCGAGCGTGTGTCGCAGTGAAGTGAAATGGCCCTTTGACCATGCATGCTCGTCCACGCTCCTGCGCTGCTGTAACCTCCGACATGCCGATATGCCTCCTCCGCCGCAATTGAGTGTGTGGGTTTGAGCCAGTGACCTGAGCTGCCAGGCTGTCTCGACATCTGCTCTTGTATCATGTCGTCATTCCATCATGAGTTGTTGTAATGAAATCATTTCCTGGAGGGTTGGAACTTTCATGGATCAGGAACTAGATGGTTTCATGGCCAAATCTCCTATATCGAGAGCCATTCGTCATTTGATAAGCTATTCCTTGCGGTGGCCGCCTGTTCCGGCGCTCTGGATCTGACCCTTTTGCTGCGGGTCGTCGTCCGCTGTCCCGGTACGGCCTTCTTGTTTCGCCCTAGACCTCCCGAGATGAAAAGGTCTTTCGACAAGATATAGCGACATCCAGAGTGGTACGTCTAGTCCAGTGATGGCTCCACCAAAGCACTCGCGCAAAGCTTGCCATTTCGGCCACGCCCGTTACACTCTAAGTTCGTCCGAACGGCGGCGGTCTAAATAGTACATGCAGCAAACAATAGCTTTCCCCTGAGGCCTACTTCGACCCAGTCGTCCTTGGTCGGCTTGCCTGTCCGACAACATGACAAGGCACCATATTGCAACTGTGATCCTTTGACCGATCACGCAGACGGAAATGATGTCCTGTTCAGCTTGGCATGGCGACTCGGAGCTGTGAGCACTGCGTCTCTACCAATCCTCATTTGTAAGTGTCGACAGTTCTGTATCGAAAGTAGGCTTCTGTGAACACTGCTCGATGATAAGAGCAGTTTGCCTACACCAGCCAGATCAGCTCTTTTGGAGGCACACCTCACGATAGCCAAGCACCTGAGCAAACTTTGTTAGGCAGCGTGCAATGACAAGCCATGGTTGTTGACAAACCCACTCTGTTGTTGATCTGATTTTCACAAGTCGGGGGAGAAAAAGGACGGGATGAGACACAATCTTGGCCTGGGATCATAACCTCCGACCTGCCGATTGAGTAGAAACCCTGGTTGTGGATTTCGTACCCAGTACCTTTGTCGCTCACCTTGGCATACACATCGCAGCATTTCGGCATTATCGATAACGTTTAAACCAAATAAGTGGACAGAATCATTTCACAGCAAAAAAAGCATCAAAATCATCCCTTGGACTTGAAGGAACAGCTGTCATGCCAAACACGCCGTTTTAAACTATGTTATGGTGGTCACACCGTTAAACCACTTGGTCACGATCACTGCCAAAATGAAGGATCGTGAAGTACTTAATACTTTGCACAGAAGCAGTTCCAATGCGGATCTTGGACCCGCCTAGACTGCGCCTCCATCTGTCAGATTGGGATCACCCTGCAGTCGGCATTCTTGTTGCGATACCTCCGACGACAAGTCCATCTTTCGTCTTTCAAGTCCATGCTGGATGTGGTCCTGAAAACGCAACGGCCATGGGCTCTCTGGTCATGCTCCGTTCCTGACGCTTGTCTTTGCCAGTTGCAGCCTTGTCTCTTTTACTTTTGCATGGTATGTACATCTCGCACTCGCATTCTAAGACCCTGCCGCTATCTGCCGTCACTGACGTCCACGTGCAGTTTCGTGGCAACAACGCGACGAACACAGAGTCAATCTCAGAAAGATCCACTTGGGTGAAGACAATTGGAAGCCTCTGACGCTCTCGACAACTCAGACAATCTGGGGAAGAGGGGCCCATGTGCAACGCTAAGCCTGTGCATCGCTCCGCTCAAGTACATCCGCTCTCGCTCCATACAGTCTGCGAGCCATCTCTACCGCCCAGATATCCTCCTTCCTCTCTGAGCCTAACGGCCAGACAAAGTTCCCGATTCCACCATCAGGCTCGGTTCTAATTCGATCTGAAAATTTCTGAGCCTCGTCTTTGTACGTACATGCTGCAAAGTCACACCGCCTGCAGAGCAGCATAGAGACTACTGCTGATGCTTACGGCCTAAAATCGCTTCAAAACCAGCAGCATTTTCCACCGAACCCACGGCGTATATGCCGCCTTAGGCCCATCCGTTTCGTAGTGGCTCGGATCGCCCCAAGAGTCGTCACCAGAAGCGTCCGTATTTAGGAAGAAAACAGGTGCAGCAAATAACGCCATCATGGCGTCACTCATACCCTTGCTTCACGATCTACTTCCCATGATTATACCGTCGGAAGTTCAGATTGTCCAAGAAAATCAACTGGTTGCCACCAAGGAGCGAGCTGAAAGGCCACCATGGTACCAGTATAGTTGCGGCGGTGAGGGTGCGCCTACAGCATCGGTGAGCAGAAGTGTTGATGCTTGTGCTGACTCGGAAGCGTCAATCGAGTCATCGCACGACCAGCATGAGCCAATACGTTTAGTCGACCGTGAAGAGCACACAATACCTGCAGTTCCTGTTGCAGCTGCTATACAGAAGGACATGACCGACCCGTCAGGTGGCGCTGCCCATGTGCCAGTTCCACCCCCAGCCAATTGTCCCGAAGTCTTTCGTAAGGATGTCATGGTGGGTGCCATTGGCCATATGTGTGTTTCAGGTAAGTTGATCTTCAGATGGGCTGTCTCAAGCTTCATGTGTTGTCTGCTGCCTCTCTTTGTTTCCTTCCGTTGATTCGTTGGTCCTGGCCTTTGCGTGCTGTCCCTTGCTCTTCTGGCTGAAACGATGGGTTTGTCCCTTTCGTAAGGTTCTGTCTGCCACATTGCATGTCGATTTGATGGCTGTCATCTGATTGCTGTCAATATTTTCATGTTCAGACGTTAAGGTTTGGTGTCACTTTTGTCTGCAGGTCTGCCCACTATCCACGGCTGCTCTGGTCCGTAGCACTATGCAGCAATTGGTAACATGTCATAGTCCTTACATTGAAGCCGCGTTCAGCCACAGGCATTCGGCACTTCGGTGAACAAGGTAGAAACCCCCATTTCGTTGCAACTGCCAATTTTTGCAAGAATGTTTGGAGGGGCACTCGTCCCAAACTATCATGTTGCATAACAAGATTTATCAGTCTTGTTGTCAGCATCTGATTTATCTGAGTCGGCCACGGATTACATTTGAATACTGACATCAAACGGAATTCAAACATTAGATACTGTGGTACACGCAACCACCGGTCATGGCGTCCTCCTCATCAGTCCCTCTACCAATGCAGTCAAGGCGTTGAGAGCAGACCTCAAAGGAGAGCAAGTTCCGCCCCAGGAGGATCAGCCGCGCCGTCTGGATCTCAGACCTGGTGATTTTGCCTTTATACCCGCTTGGACAGAGCACCAAGCCGTCAACGAGCACAGCAATGGGGGCGATGTGACATGGCTGCTCATGCGCAATGGGAGCGCGCCTATCCAGGTGGAACTGGATGGTTGGCGCGGGTCAACGATTGAGTAAGTCTTCACACTGCCGAGACCATTGGTTTTCATTGGGGTTTGATGCGCGAGATATGGCAAAGCAGCATAGCCTCCCGGCTGCTCTTACTGAACACATGACCAAGAAAGCTGTGATTACTGCTCATGTTGAAAGAATCCGTGGCGCAATCTTGTGTTTTCCTGCCTTGTGTGCCGTCATAAGTTCGTGTTCGGCAAGGATTCGACCTTGCGGCGGACTTGCAAGATGCTCCATACGACATATAGGGCTTTACGTGTCCGCCATCAAATAAAAGAAAGCATGCATTTTAAAGCCTCAGGGCTTTGCATAGTATTGTGCCTCTATTATGAAAATACTTGCCCAATGGAGAAGACGGTGATTGCCACTGAGATTATCGTGCTGCTCTTCTGAACCCTTTCCCCCTCTTGCCTTGTAAGTTTCGGTTTTCTCATTGTGGCTTTTATGTGTCTTCTTTGTCTCCATTTCTTTGCTTGTGTTTTGCTCTGCTACATTATGGTTCACTTGGCGTAGACTAGAAGACATGAATTCAAGCCTTCAATAACCTCTCGGTTGTGACATGCATGGTTGCTCCTTGCAACAGGGCAGTCCCAGTAAAAGAAAACGGCGCCGGTAGTCCTTACGTCTAGCGTCTAGCCTCCCGCTTCCTCCAACCAATAACACGAAATTCTCTCAACAAAGGCCCCATTACTTTCGATGAATTCTCACTAAAAGGATCCGCACCACTTACACAAAAGTGACATAAAAATAAAAACTGTACCCCACAACACAACACAGTACAACACAGCACCGCACAACAGGTCAAAAAGCCCACACCGTCAAACGGAATGAGAGAAAAGAAAACCCTATATTAATGCCCCTGAATTTGCTTGCATCCATCAATCAAAAACGAGACAACACAAACACCCGCCCGCTTGGCTCAGTGGTAGAGCGTATCACTAGTAATGATAAGGTCATCAGTTCGATTCTGATAGTGGGCATTCATTGGATCGTCAGCACGAAGTCGGTACTTCCGATTAGTACATTTTTTGCATTTTGTTTGCTTTTGTCCCTTTTATTTTATTTCCGGAGATGGATGATCTGCGTGCTTTCCTTTCAATCGACCGACTTTGTTTTTCAATATTGGTTCTTATTGAAGTATAACTTGGATGGCGATGTTGACAAATGGGAGTTGCCGTGTTGCTCATCACCTGCGTGTATAAAAATGGATACTTAGAGGCTTCACGACAGCTTCGAGACTTGCATAGTAAAATCAGCGGAAGAAGACAAGGTACGTGTTCAATACCTCTGGTATACCAGTCCGTCAGCTTGTATATACAGAGACAACGTATAACATGAAGACAAGGGAGTGGGAAATCTCAAAAGAAGACATAGGCATGACTCGGCGAAACTCAACAAGGAATTCTCCCAATTAAGACTCATTCAGTTGGCGTCTAGGTGAATGTGAAAGGGCAGAAAATGAAATTCGTCCAAATATGGCCATCTTGCGATGATTCAAAGAGGGACGAGTCAAACATATCAAATTCGCACAGGGACCACATGAAGCGTTTCTCCAAAGTATTCCCTGTATATTCAGTTGCAATGTCGTTGCAGATGTGTCATTTGATCCCAAGTTCCTTTCCGCAGCCAGCGCTGCATCTTCCAATTTTCGCATACCAGAACTTGGCGCCACTATGGGAATCCGCAAGCAGAAAATTACGCCCAGCCTCGAGTAACACACCGATGCGCCTGGAAGTCTTCCACAAAGGAAGGTACCAGATCAAGAGCAATACCGTTCAGGATTCCTGGTTGTGCTGGAGATGCCCGACGTAAGAACCCGCCCGCTGCGTCTCCAGATCCACAAACTATGGTCAACACAGCATTTCCATATATTGCGTCCATATCGGCGATTCCTCCGTCCTTGTAGTCTTGGCGCGCGGGAAGTTCTGATTCCTCAGATATAGCCGAGGACTAGACACTGAACTTCTCGCTCCTTTGAAAATCGAATATCGCGTGGATTCAGCACGTCTATGACGACGAACTCTGGGATGCTAGAAGGATGGCCCGCAAGGTCTATAGACGCTTGCTTGCATGCTGTCCATGCTCAGATTTACAGACAGAGATCCAGTCGTTAAGTAATACCACGCAGGCTTCCAATATTTCCACTAAAGGTCGATCCCGGTGATGCTCCTCGTAGTCATGGTACAGGTCCCATTCCGAGACGTGGGACAAACTCAGAGGACGAATCGATGAATAACGGGAAGTGACTTTACTGTCCCTTCTCACAAAATCCCAGGCACTCAAGGGTCTGTTTGCACTATGGGAGTTTTGTGTTGGCTGATCAAGAGCACTGCCAATAAAAATACTCATACATACTGTAATCCCATTCCAGCTCCCACTCGGCAATCCAGTCGTTGACCAGTTGATAGCTGTTTTTGCCGCCCATGTTCCGTTTCAGGGCCTCCCGATCATCGTGCAGAGCTGGCGCGTGGGTTTGCTCATGTAGAGATCACCTATGATTCCTGTCATGGTTGGTTTTACGGGTCGCGAACGAGGATGGGCCAAGAAGGCGGCTTCCCGGACGTGCAGAGCGTTACGTGTTTCGCAGAGGGAAAACATGCCGCTTCGATCCATTCCTGTAGTCATGTGGTAGGATACGGATGAAGCAAAGAAGGATCGCGAAAGGCTGAGTATGTTTCATTCGGTAACGCTCTATCATATGGATGGCTCGGCACTAGCAGGTTATGCATAGGAGAGTTCTTGACTCACGACATCATCACACTTCTATGACAGACCACGTGCCGCTGGGCACTTCCATTTGCTGACCCTTATGGAATTGCGTATTGAGAGCTGGAACGAGATCATGCAGCGAGTCTGCCTGCGGGTCGCCCACGCGGAAGAGATGCTCCCACCTGGACGACTCGCGATCCCAAAGCCATCTCTCGGCCGTGAAGATGTTGCCACGACGCAGTACGCCCTGCGCATGCTGGGCGACTTGCACAAAGAGGCCTCGCGTGTGGTTTGCATCGTCATGTTGGCGCAGAACGGTGCAAGCAGGCAGTCCGGGGACGGGCTGGGGTTCTTGGTCGTCCCAGAGTTCTTCATAAGTTGTGTTGAGCCCGGTGGCTGGGTTGACCATACTGCCTGTCTCAAGAGTGGTACCATCAGGCTGGGGAAACATGTCGCCCACATCTGCAACGGCATCGGCGTCCAGAGTGCGGTTGCTGACCCAGTGGTGGAAGGTAGAGCGGGAGGCCGTGGTGCCGTCTGGCTGGGTAGGGAGGTCAATGGAGGTCGAGGTACCGCCTATGGCCCAGTCAAGCTGCTCAGGACTCAGTTGAAGCGGCGAGCCGGCATCTCGAGAGCTTGTTCGGGACTCGTCAAGGACAGAGCGCAACACTCTGATATCGACAAAGAAGCGGCCTGGCGAGGTGAGGACCAAGGTCGAGGTGGGCTCAGAGGCGGCATCTGAGCCCCATTTGATGTGAAGGCGGGGGGAAATAGAGCCCATGGTGAAGAGAGAGGAGGCTGTTGATGGCAAGCAGATCGTGACTATTTGGTGATTGAACCGGCAGTTTTCCTGATCATTGGGAAGAAAGATAAGAGCAGCGTCTGGCGGCAGTCAACAGTTGCCTGTCGATGTTGTTGATGGCATGCCGTGGGTTAGGGTTCAGGCTGATCCCGGTGCTCAAGCCTCAACATCCAATGGCTACTAGGTACTTGGGTACTTGGGTGCTCCTTCCTCTGTGCTCGAGATGACTGACACCTGGGAAGTGACGTCCCAATTCCCAACATATTTGGCGCTTGCCCACTTAACCACCAACCTGGGCAGTGCTATTTGCTGCTTTGCTTGTCTTTGCTTTCCTTATCTCGACAACGTCAAACATGTCGCGTCATCAGAGTTGTACAACGATAACTCGCCAAACCCAGACAATGACGATGTTGGTGGTGATGCTGCCAGCCACACCTTCTTTGTGATCAGTGATCGCATTGCGTTGTGCACGAACTTCGGCTTTGCGCCTTGCGACTCCAGCCTCAACAACGTCTCCACCATATTTCTTGGTCACTTTTGTTCAGAACATTGGTTATCACCATCGTCGTCGTCTTCGTCGTCGGTCTGATTCAACATAAATTTGGTTTCCTAGTACACCGGCATCATGCTCAACCCGACCTGGCACGAGCTCGTCCTCATCCGCGTCAGCGTCTTTCTGCTCACATACGCTCCCTTCTTCTACCTCCTTTTGCCGCCCTCCTTCTCGATTCCCGCGCTGCTGCTTGAGCTGGCCTACTACCTGCTGCTGCTGCGCCCTTTTGAAGTCCGTCTTTCTGGCCCAGCTGCTCATCCACCACACACCCGCGCCGAGCGAGAGCGTCTGTTCCAACGCTGCATCGAGAACATTCCCGATCCCGAGAGGTATTTGAGCTTGTGGACTCTGGGTGCCGATAGCACTGACATTCACCACGATAATGTCCGCGAGTTTCTGCTCTGGGCCTTCTTCGACCGTCAGCACGACGACCCTTCCGACACCGCCCTTCAGCAAGAGCTGGACAGCTACATGGCCCGTACAGAGCGCTTGCTCGACCGACCGCTTGCGCCTGGCCGAGGATCCGCCATCCCTATTAGACTGACCTTCGACAAGGTCCCCACACGCTTCCGCAGCATCATCTGGTACATTATCGTGGGTGGTGTCGACGCTGTCACACAAGTACGCCTGCTCTGGTGCCGCTTTCGTTTCTACGGTAATTCTCGCCTGGCCTCCTTAGTCCGCGTCTTCCCGCCACGGTTCCTGGCCTCATTTTCGCCCCTCAGCCGCTCATCGCCCTCCAGCGAGCTGACATACTGGTATCGACCTGCCACCGGCACTAGCACAGCGAATTCCACCCTCCCTGTCGTCTTTCTGCACGGTATCGGCATTGGCTTGTATCCATATGTTGCCTTCTTGTCAGAAATACCCACCACCAGTCCGGTGCTTGCTGTTGAGATCCTGCCTATTTCCATGCGCCTGACGAGAATGGACATCTTGACCAAGGAAGCATTTGTCCGCCACTTGAAGCAGATTTTGCGTCAACATGCCATTCACCGTTTCGTGCTTATCGGCCATTCGTACGGCACCGCTCTTACAACGCGTATCCTCCACGACTCTGAGCTCGGCCCTCAGGTCGAAGGTGTCGTTCTAGTCGACCCGGTGACTCTACTTCTCCACCTTCCGGATGTCGCATACAACTTCACCCGGAGAATGCCCACTTCGGCCAATGAATGGCAATTGTGGTACATGGCAAGCATGGATCCTGGCATTGCTCTTGTCCTCGGTCGACATTTCTTCTGGAGGGAAAATGGCATTAGCAAGGACGAGCTCGTCACCAACGGGCAAAGGAAGCGGAAGGCAGCCGTATGTTTAGCGTCTCGGGATCTCATCGTTGACACTGTGTCGGTCGCCCGATATTTGTTGCACAAGGACGGCCTCACCCAGGTTGCCAAACGTCATACTCCTGCAGATGATGAAAAATTGGTAGACTTCATGAGCTGCGGAGATGCTACAACCGAGTTGGGCATCGAGCTGTTATGGTTTCAGATGGATCACTCGCAGGTATTCGAGAGGTGCAGCGACTATCGCCGCATCTTGGCTGTTGTGCGCAGGTTTTGTGAAAGCTCTTAAGGACGCAACATATACATGCCTGGTTTTGGAACCAAGTCCCGGGATTTGCCCGCTACCCGCCAGTACATATCCAGCCCTATACTATTTACCTCAAGGCTGCCCGGCCTTGTTATCCCATAACATCTCGCCTCAAATGTGCGATCATAGCTGGCCTACAAGATGGGGCATAATTTCGAACTTGATGTGATTTTGGCCCGTTCGGTGAGTAAACTCGAAAATCTCTTATATGGACTAAACTCTGCCTTTTCTTCATAGATTTCGACGATGCTTATGCGCTTGCCTTCTCCAATTTGACGGCAAATGCACTCCTTGCCCTAATTATTGGACCGAAAAAGACCAGGATCCAGGGGACAAAGGTCAGCACCAGTGCAATACCACCGAGCAGCCCACCAGCTTTTGCGGTACCCAGATTCTCGAACAATTGCAGTGTCACCAGCGGGAAGATGCCTCCGAGAACGTTGCGGCAGCACGACTGCGCAGCCAAGGCAGAAGACGCATAGATGTGGTAGACATCGGCCAGATAGTTGAAAGTGGCAAGGTAGACGCTGTAAATGCCAATGGTTGCAAGGCATATACCAACAGCAGGCGTGATCCAGTGGATGTCTGCTTTCGAAGTGAAGCCAAAGATGAAGAGGCCGATTGGCAGCAACGTCGCCGTGATGCAAGTGAAGTAGAGCCGGGACTCGGGTGCGTCAGCTGGGAAGCGACGGCGAAGGAGCGCGAAGATTCTGTCCCGTCGCGTCCATTGTTGCAGGTTGCTGTTGTTCTTAGCCAGGGAACCATGGGACGGCCATTCTTCAGTCATCCACTGCGGATGTTTGAGCAATTCGTCTTGAAAGACGCCAATGATGGTGGCAATGATGGAGCCAATCATTATGGCAGCAAAGATGTAGCCCGCGCTCTCAATATTCCAGCCATACACTGTCTCGTAGACATATGGAATGGAAGCAAAGGTCAGGTATAACACGGCCCACGCAAAGGACACCCAGACAGAGAAGGAGAAAACCACTGGCTCGGTAACGAGGAGATGGAAAGGCCGGTAAATGGAGATGGAGATCATCTTGGCCAGCGACGACCGTTCCTCGTCTGCTTTAACTCGCCAGCGGAGCCGAACAAGTCGCAACGTCGTGCTTGCACCAGCCACAGGTGGTATCGTCGACGCCACTTTCTTTTCGTCATCTTCGAGCCCCGTGGCCGTCTCGTAGCCGTCGCTGGACCCAATTTCGGTCGCTGTTTCGTCACCATCTCTGGGCCCACTGTCTCGCAGCCACACGCCATAATATCCAGCCTGCTCTCTCTGCTCGTACCACTTATTCAGTGCCTTGGCTCTCCGACTCAGCACCACGCTGCCTCGGCTTTCCTTGAAGAGGAGAGCAATCAATGTCATCAGGACGCCGTCAATGATGACCTGGTGCCAGAAGACCCACCTCCACTTTGCGCCATCGCCAGCGAATTGATGGACCATGACTGAGGAAACCAGCGGGCCAAGACCCGTCCCGATCAATACAGATCCGCTGAACAGAGCCATGGGGGTATTACGCTCTTCTTTATCCCACAAGTCTGCAATGACGCCACCTATCATGGTGCTAAAGACGCTCCCACCAATGCCGACGAGGAAGCGTGCGACCAGCATACCGGCCAGGTTATCGACGAATCCGCAGACAATTTCGAAAACAACAAACAAGAAGCCCGAAATGGCAAAGACGGGGTACCGGCCGTTGATCTCGCTAAAGGGTGCTAGAACCATGGGTGCGAGGGCAAAGCCTGTGCAAAAAGTCGTGATGCCGGCCTCAACGGCGAGACGCGAGGTCCCAAACTCGGTTTCCATGAGCGCTGCGGGTGGTGAGTACGAGCCAGCGGTATAAGCAGTGAGCATGGTTGCAAAGCAGCACAAGACCAAATGGTATGCTTTGCGGTGGGCGGGCCACAGAATCGGGTTCCCATAGGGACGAAGGTCGAGTTCGACGGGACATGCTCGCAATCCTGGCGATAAGGATGAGGAGGAAGATGAAGCCGTTGTTGATGGTGTGCTGAACGTGTTGTTGGGTGTCGGTAACGGTGTGTCAAAGGTGAGATGCTGATATGCGATGGTTGATTCGGCGTTGCACGCTTGGATCGCGCCTTCGTTGCTGGAGGCTCGTCTCGTGCTATCTGAGTCTTCGCATATTTGCGTGGGCTCAGGGGCATGCCTGACTGCTAGGTTCAGCACATGTTGTCTGCTCGGTTCATCGATTTGGCCTTGGACATCAACTTGTTCCTCTTCGGTTGAGCCTGAACGTCCAGATGACGACGTGAGATGACTTGTTGTCATGACTGGCGAGAGTTGAAGCACCAAAGGCAGAAGAAGCAGAGAGGGCGGTAGGTTAAGCAAGAGATGAGGAGGAATTCTCGAGCTTTGATCTTCTGAAAAGGATAAGGGATCCAGATTCTCGGGTCAAGAGCTACATCTGGGTTGAGAAAGAGTGGTACGTGTCAAGCTCAGCTGCAAGATGAACCACTCTCGTGCTTTGGGCCCATTGTGGAACCTATCTGTTGCTCCTCCCTTTTTATGGGTTTGTCTTTGTTTTTTATTGTTGCCCTCTCTACCTTGGATATTGTTGAGGAAGAAGAAGAGATGGTACGAGCGTTGAACAGGGGCAAAGCAGCAGCCCTCCTAGACGTCACGTAGGTAGGAGCTGGACAAGCTGCGCCGAGGAAAAGAACGAAGGAGGAAAGGCTGTTGGGTTTAGGCACCCTATAAGCCGGGTGGGCTTCACCCCCGGGTGGAAGCTGGGAATAACGGCAACAGGACTCGGGCAAGCAAGGCCCCTGTCACCAGAAGCCAAGTTCTGTCAGCTGGAGAAATAGTCTGAGCTGCACGCAGCGTGCGTGCGTGTGACGGTGTGTCTACCGGTTGTGTGCTAGTGTAGACAGGTACTTTACTGACTGAAAGACTGTTGAGGAGGACCCAGGGACGGAGGTGTGGTGTACTATAGGGAGGAGACGTGCTTCGTACATTGTTCAGAATCTACTCGTTGGCGCGTGTCTCGATGGTGGAGTTGATATTGTGGGGTGCTTTCGACAGGAAAAAGAGGGAGAAGCAACAGATCTATGGAAGGTTGGAAGCAAAGTCCCAGGACAAATACACGCTGGTTCTAACGACGAACACGAGGGTCTGGTGAGCAACAAAAGCGAAGACACGCAGGAGGTGAAAAAAGAAGCCCGCAGATGCCGTCACCTTGACGATTGTTGAAAAACATTGCCCGGTGAGGGGGACTCAAGGACAACCAACAGGAGGTTTGGGAGTCCAACAGCAGGTGGTGCTATGGTAACGTCAGTGCTGTACCGTGCGCAAGGCGACATGGGTTGATTTCTGAAAATATCGTGCTTCCGCGCGGGCACAGGCCTGGGATAACAAGGCTGGGACTAGGAGTGTCCAAGGTGAAGGAGGGCAGCCATGGGCGGGCAACTCCAGACGGCCCAATAGCGG
This sequence comes from Coniella lustricola, assembly GCA_003019895.1. NCBI lineage: Eukaryota > Fungi > Ascomycota > Sordariomycetes > Diaporthales > Schizoparmaceae > Coniella > Coniella lustricola. The sequence goes on from KZ678424.1 coordinate 99,650, forward strand.
ACCATGGCCGCGCGCTGGATCTGGACTGGTCCATGATGAAGTCCCGGTTTAGACTTTCGGAAATAGGCGGGAATGCCCAGTCTTGCTCCTCCAGATGTCTGAAGGCGGTGCCCGGGATTTCTCTTTCTGGACATCCTCCGTTGTCCCGGGCCACAGAGGTACACTCCGTGCTGATGAGCGTGGTGGGAGTCGAGTCTACGAAGCAGCAGCAGTAGCAGAGACTGGCCGTCACAAAGCCTTGTGCGGCCTGATGTATCAAAATCAACCGTGACGGTGATGATGATGCCATCTTAACAACACAGTGCTCTCTGTTGTTGCTTTTCCCTTTTTATCCTTTCCGTATTTGGACCTGACGTGGCGGTCCTTGCAGCCTGTGAACAGCCTCTTCTCGCGCCGTAGTGAAATGCTCCGGATCGGTGAATGGATTCGGTGACTCGTTTACCAGATGACGCGAGGCCTGCCTGGCGGCCCTTTGCTCAGCATCTATCCCCCATTCCTTCGAACCATCCTCGACTCCATCAGACCATTGTAAGGACACCTGTTGCCGTTGTTTTGGTCTGGTGTCGGTGCTCGCGGGCTCTCCCGAGGCCATCCAGGCGCCACCGCCAACCAGCTCGGCAAATTTGCCTCTGCGCGCCACTAGCTCCTCGTACTCGCCCTCTTCGACTACGACGCCTTGGTCGAGAACCACCACGCGCTGTGCCATCCTCATCATCTCCTTAGTGTGCGTCACGACCACTACGGCCATATTCTCGCTGTTGCTGCTGCTGCTGTTGCTGCTGCTGCCATTTGTGCCAATGTCTCTACGCGATGCATCGACCAAGTTCTTGATGGCAATTCGCACTCCATCCGCTCCCTCGGCATCCAACGCACTCGTAGGCTCGTCCATGACCAAGAGCTTGGGCTTGCGCACCAGCGCCCGTGCAATACTGACGCGCTGCGCCTGTCCACCTGACAGTCCAACGCCGCCTTCACCCACGACCGTCGAGTAGCCCTCGGGCAGTGAAACAATGAAGTCATGAACACAGGCCAGCTTCGCAGCTGCGATGACAGCGTCTGACGTGCGGTATGGTGAGTTCGGGTGCAAGCCGTAGGCGATATTTTCATGCAGCGTGGTGGGAAACAGGAAGGGGTGCTGAGGCACCGACGCCATGTGGCTGCGCAGCAGCGACGTCGATAGGTCGTCTGCCGGTAGATGTGCAAAGCTGAGAGGCGCCTGTAGTACGGCACCGCGCGGGAATCCGTGTGGCTGCGGGTTGTGCAGCGGACTGTATAACCGCAAGAGAAGATTGGCCATGGTGCTCTTGCCGCAGCCAGACGCTCCAACAATAGCCATGTAGTCGCCCTGGTTGATGCGCAAGTTCACGTTGCGGAGCACCTTGCGGCTGCCGCTGCCATCGTCTTGCTCACTCGTGAGGCTCGGGTAGGCGAATTGTAGTGCTTTCATCTCGACAGGGAGTGGTGTTGGCACCATCCTCGGACCGCCTGCTTCGTGACCACTGCCATAGTCCAGGGTCGCGTAGAACAACAACTGGACCGCCGTGGCTTTGGCCTGCGAGAGCTGTGGGATATTGTTCATCATGGAGGTAGCGGAACCCATGCTGTAGAGCAGGAGGTTGATGACCTGCATAATGTCCGCCACCGACGTCGTCGAATTTGGCGCCGTCAACAGCCGTGTCGCGAACCAAAGCACAAGAGCTGTCATCCACCAGGAAATGCTCTGGTTCGCTCCATAGAGCAGGCCAGTCCACAGACCGCGAGCCACGCCCGTTCGGAAGGCTGCCTCGGCGGTCGATGCATGCTTGCGGCCAAAATAACTCTCCAGCGTCAGTGCTCGGACGACGCGAATGTGCAAGAATGTCTCGGTGGCGACCAGTGCAGTTTCTTCAGATACAGCATTCGTTCTGGCCTCCCACTTGGCGGACAGCGCTGCGCTGAGCGCTGTGGCAGCGTACACGGCCGGGGCGCACGAGAACGCGACCAGAGTCAGCCTCCACGACGTCACCATGGCCCAGATGACAGCAATAGCAATCATCACTATGACGATGAGAATGATGGGCACGAATTTCCCAACAATATCTCGCATTTCTTCAGCATTTCGATCCAGGGTGTTGACAATGTGCGGGGCCGATTGTTGGGGCCGGTCGAGGAAATCTTTGGGCTGGCACAATATCCTCTTGAGAGCCTCGAGGCGCAAAGTCGTCACCCAGGATTGCGCAACGCACTGTAGAGCATAGTGCGCTGCGAAGAGTGACATTCCGTCAACGACTGCAATCGCAGTGAGGCGAATTGCCCACGCCTGACCTTCGGCCGATCGCTGCGAAGGCGTTGTCCAGAATACAGCGACCAGCTGCGCGAAAACGTAAGAGAAGGCTGGGTTGCAAGCGGCTGCTACCAAGCTGGCACAAAGGCCTACAATAGCTTGCAAACGGTCCGTCTTGCTGAGAAGAGGCCACACAGTGCCAAGTATCTGAAACAATGAAATGCCCTGCCCAGGCGTACGCTCTGCCGTCTTGTCGACAAAACCACTGTTCTTGCTCTCTTGGCCGTCTTCTGGCGTGAATTCCGCAAGGTTCACGTCAGCGGTCCATGCCTTTTCCGCAATGTCTGGAGACGTCAAACCACCGCGAACCAAGGATCGAGAGACGGAAGAACGGTGAAGCCTGACTGCTTCGCCCCTCTCTCTCACAATCTCAAGACTCAACTTCCTGACGTCGTGCAAAAGGCTGTCTCTTGGATATTCCCTCGACCTGCGAGACCTCTTCTTGCTGTTCGGATACTCGGAACTTGGTGTAGCCCCATTCACAATACCACTCACCGGAGCGCTCCAGGTCTCTTGAACGCTCATCATGCTCGAGCGATAGCTGCCTATACCAAGCTCGAAACCCAAGAAGCTGCTATTTCTCGCTGATCCTGTATTCATTCGAAAGGAGAAAGCAGTGGTCAGACGGGATCTAGGTTGAGCTGGGCTTAATTTCTCGATGGTGTATGGTCCCTCATCCGAGCGCTCTGATGAGCTATCGTCCGAGAACTCTTCAGAGTTACTCTCGTCACCCAGACTCAGGGCAATCAGGGAGGCAAAGATCCCCTCCGCATCCTTTTCCAGATGTTTTCGAAAGCCTTGTTGAACGAGATGACTCTGGTCCATCACATACACATAGTCGTCGTCCTGAATCTGCGTGACATCGTGCGTAATGATAATGGTCGTCTTCCCGGCACGCCACACCCTGATGGCTTCGAGGATAAGAGACTTGCTGATGGGGTCGAGGCCACTCGTAACTTCGTCCAAGATCAAGACAGGCGGGTCGCGAAGCCTTGCTCGGGCCAACGCAAGCCGCTGCTTTTGACCACCACTGAGACTGTGTCCGCCCATACCAACCTTTGTTTCTAGTCCCTCTGGAAGACTAGCAAGCGTTGACTGCAGCATGGCCATTTCGCACGCAGCCTGGACCTCTTCTCTCGACACACTCGAGGGTTCGCGACCGCCAAAAGCAACATTCTTGAAGACTGTATCACTGAAGAGGATACTGGATTGCTGTATCAAGGTAATGTTCTCGCGGACCCACGAGGTTGCGAGTCTTCCAATCGGATACCCATCCACAAAAACACTGCCAGTGAGAGGCTCATAGAACTTGAGCATCAGGTTGCTGAGCGTACTCTTTCCTGAGCCACTTCTGCCCACCAAGAAGGTGACCTCGCCTGCGGTGAAATAGAAAGAAGATGGGCTGAGCACAAGTTTGTCGGGATTCGACGGATAGGCAAAGCTCACATTCTTGAGCTCAACCGTACCGGTACACTGGATAGGAGTGAACAAGGGCTTGGCCTCAACACCAAAAGCTTGGTTTTGGCTTGCTGCCATGTCCAAAACGATTTCTCGCAGCGTATGCCCGGCTGCTGATCCCTTGGCCAGCACAAGCCACTGCGGTCCGAATGCCTCGATGGCTTGGAAGGCAGTCAGCGCTGCGTAAAAGGTCGTCATGGCCCTTCCAGCCGTCGTTGCATTCTTGCTCACTTGCCACAGAGCAAACCAGAACCCGACAACGAACAAGTTGACCATCCATAGCTTGACGTAGCCCATCTGCATCGAATGTCGGCGCGCTTGCTGAAGGAAGAAGCCTCCGGCCTTTCTTGCAGTCTGCATGTACTGCCGCATCTCGTTGTCGAATCCGTTGTAGACTTTGACGAGATCAATAGCTGTGACCATTGCTGTAATTAAACGCGAGGCATATGCGAGTTCCTTCTTCTGTGCCTGAATTGCGACCTCCAGACCGTGGCTAATCAGTCCCAGAATGACGATGGAAACGGGTATGGTAGCCAGCAGAACAAGTGTAAGTTCCCAATTGTAGTAGAAGGCAGTGATCAAGCATCCGATGGCTACGAAGCTGTCGGTGATGAGAAATCCCATGACTTGTGACATTGCAATTTGAAGTTCGCGGGTTTGTCTATGAGGGTGTTAAAACATTGCCAAAATATTGAGACAGACCAAGGACATGGGAGATTTACACTTGCATACTCGATAGCGAACTGCTTATTCCATCTGTTTGACTATCGAACCAAGCCATATCTTTGTGCATCAAATTGTCAAAGAGAGTATCTCGGGTGTTTTTGGCGATCAACTCTCCAAAGATGACCCATGCCGCCATGAAGACAAAATTGCATATCCAGACAGCCGCCCCAACAGCAGTAAGGAGGATACACCAGAACGTGACGCCCGTCATCGCAACAGTTTTGCTGAGCGTCCCAGCGCCGAGAGGTGTCAAGATGTCCATAACTCTGCCCAGGAATATGGCGTACGATGTCTTAGCGGCGGCTACCAAGGCGGCTACACCGATAGCGACAGCGAGGGCACCATAGTGTTGAGGTTCGGTGAAGGCAAACAGATCTTTCCACGAGGATTTGGATTGTTTTCCCAATTGTGCCTGCTGTTGAGTCTCATTATTGCGTGTATCTGTGCCAAGTACAGATGATTTGTCGAAATTCGATTTTCTCCTGTGCGAGCTGAGGTGCGGCGGTGTAGTCATATTGGCTGTACCGGCACGGTATCCCGTAATAAGGTACTGAGTTTTCTGGCCAGAGGTGTAGTCAATATGCTTTCAAAAGAACGGCCCCAAATAATTATGACAAAACAATCATGGCTGAAACAACATATGAAGTTGTGGGACATGAGAAGTGATTGCCGTGCCGAGAAGGAAAAACTGAGTTGGCAAGAAATGCGATACTAAAGTCTGGTAGCTACGTACGCAAAAAGAGGGTAGAAATGGTCGCCGCATGATATTGTAGTGGTAGAGATGGGCTTTGTAGGTCTTTGTTTGTATGAGTCGTAGTCTTGGTATTGTGCCCCGGACTAACCTTGCCTACAATATCAAGGCGCACAATGAATGCTGCACTTTCGCAGAGCGCCGCAATCATTCAGCCCACCCGAAACAATTTTCACTGCTCTCGTATGCAATGAACCTAAGCAAGCGGCCTCAGCAGAAATCGTGCGAAAATTGTTTAGCGGGTCATGACCAAATTGCATCAGCCGCGACAATGCTAGCCGCCACTTTGCACGGCACCAGCACAGCCCTGACCTACACCAGCCAGTAATCTGCCCGTTTTGCAAGCTTTTCATGCTTGCGTTGCGCTGCTTGCCGTCTCTTGATTCAAGCTCTTGATTGGGTATCTAATTGGCGAAAGGGAGGACTCTTCTAACATCAGTGTCAGATGTGGAGAATCCTACTTTCTCCCAGCTGCCTCGGCCTGTGCCTTTTCGTACACCCAGTCATTCAGACCCTTGCGGTTACGCGCAATCTCAACGGCGTAGAATTGCATCCGTGGGACTACACATGTGTTAGCTGACCTTCAGCGTGTGGAGATCGTGGTTGAGCGACTTCCTCCCTCACTTACCGAAGATCGTGCCATCTTGAGTATATTCCTCCTTGGGGTCTTTGCGCAGAATGGTGCCAAAGCTGTAGTCGTCGACCTTCTTCTCGTACACCATCATGAATTCGCGCCAGCGCTTCTTGCCCTGGGCACTCTTCATCTTGTCCTCATCCAATGGCACAGCCGGGTCGAAATCGGGAAAGTCTTTGCAGAGATGCTCGTAAATCTCGTTGTCTATCTTGGTGAGGCGCAGGGTGCTGGCCTTGACCTTTTCAAGGATGGCCCAGTATGTCTCGAGATGGTGAACAGCTGCAGACTTTCGTGTCAGCTTACAGAATGAAAATAACCGTGAACAGGTAGCATGTGTTGACGTACCCTTAACAGCAAACTGCTTCTCGATCTATGTAGTTTCAACAAGTCAGCTGCCGTGCCCGTGCCGCCTTCGTTGTTCGTGAAGCACACACCTCTTCATAGTTGTCAGCCTCGTCGCCTTTGAAATCGGCAGGAACCTGTTGGGTTCCGTCCATGGAAGCTTGAAACAAGTCGTCGGCCATTTTGAAGATCTAAGAGCACTTCTGAATCGTTTGTGAAGTCGAAGATGGAGCGAAAGGGCCGATTGTTGGTGATGATCTCGAGACTTAGCAACCACTTAGCGGACCAGCAAAAGTTTGGAGGGGTACTGTTCAGTCATGCCACAGAATGTGGGGCAGCTGTCATGGCTATGTCATCAAGGCAAGGATTAGCACAGCATGGAGCCAGCCAGTATATAGTAGCTCGAGCTTTCCAAAGCTTACTAAGATTTTTGACCAGGCTCCAGGCAGCACCCTCGTAGAGAAAGTATTAGCTAAGCACTTCAACGTCGTTCCAATATTGTCTGCAAAGACTGTATTAATCTAGAGCCATTCATATATGCCACTCTCTGTGATGGCTATCAATTTCATCGTGCCTCTGAGGAAGCTCTTGCAATAATTGTTTTATTAGACATATTAAAAGATAGTCTTCTGCGCAATCAGATTATCGGGCTTTTAGCAAGAGGCTGACCAACTATTCGGCCAATGTTTCTGTGGTTGTGTGAAATAACCCCATTCATCACAGCCTAATACTTTTTTATTCCTTTGCTCTTACAGCATTCTAACAACAATTCTACCTATAATTCCGCATCCTCGATATATTGTAGCTGCAATAGTGAGAGTTTTTCATTATCTTTGAAATAGACATTTGCAGCTTTTTAATAAAAATAATAGTTAAGCATTCTACAAATGAAGTATGTTCATCATAATGAACCACGACTTCAGTACGACAAGGAAAAAGAAGAGATGCATTCAATGACCTTACTAATTCTTCAAGTATCATATTGGTTACCATGAGATATAGGACGTCATACTAAATCACAAGTCCAGTGTAGGATCATATACGCTCAAACCATTGCCAGAAATTCAAGATACAATCTGTTGAGGGCAGAATATGTTCAGAATTAAGTGAATGGCACTTCGATATCACGCATGGATCCCATCCAAACGAATACAATGAAAAATTATTTATCTCTAAATTTGCAAGATATTTCAATACATATTGATCAGATATTTCTGTACCTTAGACGACTTAGACGTTGAGGGTATGGTCTTGGAGGCAGAGCCTGGCTGGGCCTTGCTGATATCCAGCTCCAGCTTTCAATTCCTTCTAGTCATCTTCTGGTGAAGAGCAGTAGCTTGACTCTCTTCCTGGTCAGTAGTCTGGCTAGCAGCCCCTACTGCCTTTCACCTCTACCCAACGCTGCCACGGGCAGATAGCTTCCACCTTGTCTGCCACTGCTTGGTGGGTTCTTTCTGCTGTTCAGCAACCTGGCTGCCAGCACTCAAACTTGTTCGCTTCTTCCCACATTGCGCCCAGCCAAACTGTATCTTCTCTTCCTCCTACGTTTGTCTATCATCCTTGCTTTTTCTACATCGAGTCAAGCAGGCTGGACGCTTCTCATTCTCAAGGCCACCCATACAATACCCCCAAAGTCACTTAGCTTCCCTGAGTTCTGCGCCTCGTCATTGTTTCATTGCCTCCTTGCTTTATCGAGCCTATACCCGCTTTAAATCAAACAGCTCCTTCAGGGTTGCAAGCGGCAGTCCACCCTGTCGGAGCAGTGCAATGGAGCCAAACAACAGCCCTCTGCTTGACTCAAAGTCCAAAGGTCTTTCTAAGGCCTTCAAGTTCATCGGTAAGAAGATCTCCAAGCAACGCCATCATCACCACCCATCAAATTTGAGCTGATGCTTGTTGTCTGTCGAACTTGGGCTGATCTGTGTACTGCTAGACAACCTCCGTGCGTCGCTGAAAGGCAAGTATAGAAACAGCAATGATGACAATGGTGAAGAGACGAACTGTGGACAGGCACGTCCATGGCCACACAAGTCAAATGGCCTTACCAATCGACCTATGTCTAGCATCGATTTTCCAGGCCGAGTAGCTGCACGCCGTGGACAAGACGAGCTGGCCCCGCTGGCAACGACTCATACCATGGTGTCCTTGCAACAGCAAAGCAGGGACATGCGCCGACAGAGTCTCAAGTCCGTTGGCAAATCAACAGAATTGCCATACACCTGTGATCTCTGTGCCGAGGATTCCTCCAAGAATTTTTCTTTAACAAGGGCCAGAGCTGTACTCAGGCGAAAGCCCTCGTTCAAGTGCCTGTGAGTAAAATTAGAAATGGCTATGATTCACATTTACACTCTTGGCAGCATTTTAAAACCACTTACTTATCAAACCGTCCTTGCCGCAGGAGAACCCAAGCCGCGCTTCTTCAAGAGCAAACTCACCACAGAGCGGCTAACGCAGTCCAACATTCAAGCCTCGAGCGCACAGATGCCAAAGCCCTGTTCCATACACTGGAAGAGCTGGACGCGCCTGGTCTCATCCGCATAGTCCCTCTGCATTCGCCGCCGTCGAGACCACTACCATCACCCTCCAAACGGAACTCAATGCCGCCTTTACAGTCGGCCGCTTCCTGGCAAAGTCCTACCATTCCGCGGCGCCAATCCACGCACATTCAGTTGCCATCACAGAGAGATTCAATGAACACCAACGTCAACCATAAGCCAGAGCCCAAGCCCGAGCTCGAGCTAGGACAGGAGACCAAGCCGAAACTCTTCATGAGTTCGATCCTGCGCCAGCAGCCGCTGCCGCCGCCTGACAAGCCGCTGCCACATCTACCGGCAGACGCACGTATCCCTTCATGGGCTTTGCGCTCTATTCATCGTAATTTGAGCTTGAGACGCGAAACATCTGACAAAATTGCTGCCCAATGCGACCAAATCGATGCCGAGATCAAATACCCAGTTCCCAAGCTGCCAGAGAATGCGAATCCCATCACAGAACGTGTCTCGAGTGTAGCGTCAGCACGCAGCACATTGCAGACCACAGAGAACAGCGTCGATATTAGGACGGCAGATACTAAGACGGCAGATAGATCAGTCAAATCCAAGCGTCCGTCACTACGCAACAAGATCTCTGCTCTGTTTGGCGACGCGACTACATCTCCGACTGTCGAGACGGGAGACACGATGTTGTCTCCATCGACTTACCGCCCGATCTCACTCTTATCTCACGAGTCCGATGGATTTTTCTTCGCTGATGTGCTGGATGACATTCGCAAAGCCGCTTCGTCTCCAGACCATGCTCCACATAACCCAGCCGCACCACCTGAACGAATGCCTCTGGTTGAAACCAGCATTCAGAGTTTGGAAAACAGTCTGCTGGAGTCCAGGGCTGTGTCTCGGGATCAGCGGACCTCGGCCGCATCTGCTGCCTCTCAACGAAACACGGGTCGATTGCTCTCCAGGTGGTCGCAGGTTTCCACGACTGACGCTAGCGATGGCCCAAGTCCTTCGGCGAGCAAACACACAAAGCACTCCAGTTACGGCAACCTTGGATCCAATGACATCGATAAAAGCTTACCGCCTGCTCCTCGTCGACCTGGCGGCATGCTAAACAATCATACAGCAGCTTATTCTGCAGGATCGCCAGAAGCACCAGTCAACAAATCGGCAACGATCGCCAGCGCTCCGTCAAGCGTTGAACAGCCACCTGTCGTCAGTGACCCTCCTTTGCAGAGCCAGAAAGATCTGTTCAACGATGCTGCGTTGGAGGACTCATCCATGGCCCGGCCGCCGTCCGAGACTGGTACACTGAGTTCAATCGAAGACTTTTGCTTCAATCCGCTTCACATTAGTCGCCGACGTCCCAAGCAGACAGCCATCGTAACGCGTAATGCACCGCATCCAGCTGGCACAAGTGCCGCGCCTCTCCTAGGATCCACAACTCGAAACCTGACACTGGTTTCCGAAGCAAGCAGGGGCAATCAAGAAGACGTCGATGTTGATCCAGAGCCGGCGTTCGATCGAACAGTGGACGTTACCTGGTACAGAGGTACGACGCGCGACTCAGAGAATGTTCGGACGGGTGCCATACCCCGTGTCCCAAATAGATTCCACCATGTCAGCATGATCTTCAAGATGCGGTATTCCCAGGGACGGCCAACAGAGAGGTTTGACGAGCTCAAGCGGTTTCGGTACTTCGAATTGGGCGCCAACATCCGCTACAGAATCATGGACAAGCTTCTCGAAGACTATCGTCCCGGCAAACCTGTGCTGTTGAACAAGAAGTCTCACGCCTTGCCTGCGTGGCCTTATGACTTCTTCGCCACACTTTGGGATATTCTTGGACCCCTCCAGAGTTATCTTTGGGCTTGTCCTCATCTGCGTGCTGATCTCATGGCGGCGCTCTTGTCAACTCAGCCATTTCACGTCATTTTCAGCCCCTATACGAAGCCGTCCACCCAGCCCCTGGTTACAAAGTGGTTCCTCGAGTATGCCTACTTTATGCAAGATGTGCGGATAGAGCTCGATATGACCAAGCTTGGCTTCGGTCTAGAGTGGGAGACTACCGCTATGGGTCTTCAGCTTTCTGCCATCAGCAGTCTGGTAGATAAGTTTGTCAGTCAGGCCCTCAACCGCTGCCCACGGCGCAATCCTCTGACTAGTCTCACGATTTTCTGCCGTCGTTACTTTGGATATCGCCAAGGCGTCAACCCACTGGCCGGAGACAAGCTGTTTTATATGGCCAACCAGGCGCACGATGGAGATGCGGGCGACGAGAATTTACCTTTTATGAGAGGTCAGCCCCGTGCTTTCGGTTGCAAGACTGCCAGTCTCCCACCATCGGCCAACAACCCTCGTTCTGGCCACCGTCGTCACCACGCATACGCGCGCGACCGAGTTCCATTTGTGCGCGAAGCTCACATGTCGGTAGCTGACGGATTCGGCAAGCTTGTCGGCCGGGTCTGGATTGTGCGTATGGTCGGCTTCAGTGAGAAGTGGACGTTCGAAGCCCATCAAAAGTTCTGGCCGAAAGGAGAGTTCGATGCTCTTTCGAATGAGCAGAAGGCATTCCACGTGGACCGTTACACTCCATCCCGCCACACCGAAGTCGCTCCTGGCCATGCATTGTATCTGGACTATGGCATCCGAGCCGGCATTCACCGCTACCCACCGTTGCCCGACAGTGAGCCCATGGTGTGCACGGGTTATGATGCAACCAACGACCTGTTCATCGAGATCGGCTCTGGCAACATTCTGACAGCCCTCGAAGGATCTGTCGAAATGATCAGCCGCGCACATAACCCGCCGATTCTGCGGTCTGACCTCCCGGTCCCTGGTGGCCCTCCTGTCCCACTCGATTCGTTGCGAGTGCGTCCATCCAAGATTCCACGCCCCATGGCTGGAGTGGACAGTCTCAGTATGCAAGCCATGAGACACGGCACCCCTATCAAAGCACTCAGACTTTTGGGTGTACCATACAACGGCCAACTGTCGTCTATGCCTCTGACCCCGGCGGGTGAGCCTACTAAGGAAGGAAGCGTGTTGACACCCACGAAAACACGCAGTGTACGCTTCAAGGCCCCGCCAGCCCGCAATGCAGGATCTCACAATGCCGGTGTTGAGCCAAATGAGCTAGCTGAGGCCTCGCCCGAGCCTGTCGTTGAGACCCCTTCTCGCGCTTCGAAGCCCAGAGTGTTGTCTGCCAAGAAGTCTCTGCTCGCGCTCATAGGCAGCGATCGCCAGAAGCATATCAAGTAGCGGCATCTCACAACTGGACTGAGTCTCAGTCCTGGGCTGGTTTAACCATCGCGATCAAGTATCGACTTTCAGAAGGTGGAGACTGTATGGCGGAAACGCAGGGACACACTTGCTTCATGATCACGGCGGATGCGACGATATCGTGGGGGAAGCGAGAAGATCAAGAATATTCATTATTGAAGCGATTTAAGGTGTGGTGCAGTGGAACCGAAGGAGAGGAGCCAATAGCATCAGACCCAGTGAAGCATTACAACAGAGTTCATGGGCCAGGGAAAGCTTTCTGGGTAGAAGAGCGAGATGCAGTTGGCGTAGGCGTTTCGGTACCTGATAATGCAAAATAGATAGATAGCTGCAGTAGTCTGGCTCGTTCCCTCTGAATCGGCAGCAATAAAAGGCGGGCCAAGTGATGACTAAGCTTCTCCGACCGCGTTTCCCAAAGCACTTGTTGAGTCAGGTGAATGCGCGGGTGCCTGGCGCTAAGTACGACGCGTCTTGTATCTCAGAATCTACAAGTCGAGAACCTCCAAAGTTGCCCAAGTCCCATTCAGTAACACGTTGACTCCGATGAAGATTATCGCAACATTCACCGTTTCGCAGTCGAGCCCGGCTGAAGCACACTACAAGTCATGGTCTTGACGATCTTGGCTCCCTGTCGCCGTCCACAACATCGAGTTCCTCGTTGCGCAATATGACCACCAATGAGGCTCAAGACGCGCTGCGTCCAGATTGCGAAACCACAGGACCACCAGAACTGAACAGTGATGACCATGGATATGCCAGCACCGATGTCACGAGGACTTCTGCCGCGTCAGAGGATGCTGGCCCGTCATGCTCAGCACATGCATCTCTTAAGTATTCTTTACTTGGCCCATCGCTCACTAAGGCTGGCCAGGATTCGGTCGATCAGTCAAAGGCGAGTGCTCACTTAAGGCCCGCACTTTGAAGTTCCTAGCATGGCGGTTGACCATCTTGCTGACCGTTGCGATGCGTCTAGGTCTCGGAAATCATCTACAATGCATCGAAAGGATCAAAGTACTTCAACCGTGAAGAGGAGAGGGACAAGGCTTTGACTGTCAAGATCGATCGCATTCTCCGCAAGAAAAGTGACCTCGAAAGGTTGGACCTTTCTAAACACATGCGGAAGGCAGATACTCTCATCGCTGAGCTCGAACTGTCGCGAGACCTTACACAATACATTGTGCATCTCGATTGCGATGCCTTCTATGCGGCCGTCGAGCAGCTAGACCATCCTGAACTCGCTGAACTACCATTTGCTGTCGGCGGTGGGGTCCTGACAACTTGCAATTACGTCGCGCGGAAGTTCGGCTGCCGCTCTGGCATGGCTGGGTTCGTTGCCAAGAAGCTTTGTCCTAACCTTGTTTTCCTCCCTCTGAATTTCGAGAAGTACACTGCAAAGGCAAATGAGGTGCGCAAAGTCATAGCTGAGTACGATCCACGCTTTGAAAGTGCGAGTATCGATGAGGCCTACCTCAACATAACGGAATACTGCCAAGACCACCACATGACGCCCGCAGATGCTGTGGCACAGATGAGGAGGGAAGTCCAACAAAGAACCAATATCACAGTCTCGGCAGGAATCGCAGCCAATGCGAAGCTGGCCAAGATTTGTTCCAACATTAACAAACCGAATGGACAATTCGTTCTGCCCAGTGACCGGACCTCGATAATGAATTTCATGCGCGACTTGCCGTGTCGCAAAGTGAATGGAATCGGCCGCGTGTGGGAGAGGGAGTTGGCCGCGGTCGGTATAAAAAATTGTGGTGATATTTATGGCCAGAGGCAATTCCTAAATCCGCTTTTCGGAGATAAGGCCTGCGAATTCCTGCTGCAATGCCATCTAGGTCTTGGTCGCACTAACGTCCAGCCTGCTGAGGATTACGAAAGGAAAAGCGTTGGCACTGAAAGCACTTTTCACGAGATGGAAGATTCCCAAAAGTTTCGAGAGAAATTGCGTTGGACTGCCGAGGAGTTGGAAAAGGACATGCGACGAGCTGGATGCAAAGGGAGGACGCTAGTGCTCAAGGTCAAGTTGCATACATATGAAGTCTTGACCAGGCAGACAGTGACACCGAAGGCCATCTGTCAGGCCGACGATCTTTACAACTACGCCTTACCGATACTGGCCAAGCTAGAGCAGGAGATACCCAGCATGAAGCTCAGGCTGATGGGCTTGCGCTGCACTCATCTCGTCAGTACCAAGAGGCCAGACACACTTGCCTTCTTTGGATTGAAACCACGGATTGGAGGTGCGTCTGCTGAGCCAGGAAAAGTGCTGCGGAAGATAGCGGATACTCTCGATGATGATGGCTGGGAGAAGCTTCCAGACGAACTGCTATTTGAGTCAGACTCTGAGCCAGAACCAGGCATAAATGAAGGCCTGTCTGGTCCCCGTCCTAGCCCTCGCCGCTGGCACGGCAAGGAAGCTGCGCATAATTCAGCTCTGCAAGCCGCGTCATCAGCTCAGATGCAAGAAGAATGGTGGGACTGTCCAATCTGCAGCCGTCCCCAGATTGCAGATGAACGACAGTTCAATGAGCACATCGACTCTTGTTTATCAAGAAGTGCCATTCGGGATGCCGTCCAGAGAGATGCGGCACAGGCTTCGCCATCTCCGAGCCGAACAGAAGTTCAGGAACCCAAACGATCCAGAATAACATCAGAGAAGAAAAGAGGGCGACCGCCAAGCGTGCCAGATCCGAAACAAAAGAAGATATGTTTTGGCTGAGTGGTAGGTCGTGGGGAAACGGCATAGCAATGCCTGGAAAAGGGGGAGGGATCAAGCATCGCTACTCAGTCGAGATCCAGTCCTCAGCATCTCGTTGCAAGTAAAAGTCATGATCACGAAATTGACGGTATCCAAGTGAGTATGAATTAATTTCATTCTTATCAGCCCATAAACCTAACTCCCTTTGTCGAAGCGACATATCTAGCCCCCGATGTCCGTGACCAAGCCAATGTTCCCTAGAAATCATCACTGTTTGCCTACAGGCGGCGGTTGCATCGGCATTTGAGCTCCCGGCTGGTCCATGACCTGAAAATCAAGCCTATCAGTCATATGCTAATACTACACTGGTATAGATTGGATGGGATATTTGGCGCAAAAGTCAAGATGGAGGCATTCACGCCCAGGATATGACTTACCACGTTGTTTATGGGCTTGTACCTGTGTCTCGACGCACTTTCTCTCTCCTGTTGGACCAACGTACAGAGACTGCAGCACCACTAGCAATTGACATGTTAGTCAATCAACCGTCACGGACATCGTCTTGCTGTGTTGTGAATTCTTGGACACAAAAAAGACAGTGGAAATCGCCTGCAGCGATATCTACTTACCGAGGCCATGCAATCTCCGCAGCAGTTACCCTTGATATTGTACTGTTCGCGAACGTCTCCACGACGACAGGTGTTGTATCTTGAGAGTTGGTCAGTCTATTTGTGATCCTCTCAACGGCGCAACCATCACTTACGCCCAGCCAAAGATATGCCAACCGAAGCCTGCACCTAGTGAGTGCAGGACGCAAACCACCGCACAGTCTGCGTTGCACGGGTTTCTCTCCAGCTTCTCGGGGTCCATGTTGGGATGCTGCACCCTGTACATTGTCCGGCCCATGATAAAGCAGGGGCAGAAAGTACCCATGAGGCTGTGGATGCGTTAGCATAATCCAAATATATCGTCCTCGGGCATGACGTGAAGTCCAGAGTCTGAGTCGTTTATCAACATGGAGGAAAGCAAGCCTTACCAAAGAACGCAGCCATTGCCCTCCTCATAGTCACCGCAGCACCCACACAGATTCTTCGACCACGAGTCTGTCATGTTGGTCCAGTATCACCAGTGGCCTGCACTGTATCGAAGCAGGATGCTGTCTAAGATTGTTCTTCTGTTGCTTTCCTCAAGGTGGAAAGTTTCTGGCGATGATGTTCGAGTTCAGAAAAGTTTGCACAGAAGAGAAAAGCCAAGCTTCTCACTTCTGCTTATGCCTGGTCTCTGGCGGGAAGCCGCATCCTATTTAAACACCAAACCCCTTCCTGTTGGAAATGCTGGTGGCCGTCCGGGTCGCAAATTCAAACATCCTCTTTTCCTTTCTTGCGACTTGTCTCAAGAGCAGACCGGTAATTGCATGGTGCCTCAGTGCCTGGTCGGGTGTGCATGTTGGTTGAGTTGGATCTCAGCTCACCGCGGCCAACGAAGAGCCCGTCAGCTTACTTGCAATTCAACTCTGGAGTTGAGAGGCGCGGCACCACCTATCATGAACCAGCAATACCGCATTGGGACTTGAAGGAGCGACAGGGTATGTCAGAGTGCAGTAAGGGAAATGTTTCGAATACACTAGGTAGAAAGCTGCCTGGGACCAGACCGGGACCTGTGCCTGGGAATCGCTGGTGTCTCCCTTACCCGGAACTTTTGCTGCAAATCTCAAGGTGTGATCCAGTAGCAGCAGTCAACAGTCTCTGGCGGCCGCTGGGCTATCACAAGACTGGGTTACGCGGCAGATGTTGGCCGATTCTTTTTCTTGTTTCTGCGAGGCAGCCGCCCACAGGATTGCAGATAGCTGAAGTCATCCAGCTGCATGTGATGGAAGGATTGCCAGCTCTGCACCTCGTTTGATCGTTCGTGCAACAAGCAGCTCATCTTATTTCATGTCTTGTCGTGTGCAAGATGAAGCTCAACTCAGCTCGGGATATCTGAGCTATATATAGAAGGCCAAGTTCCGAGATTGCCCGTGCCATCAACACTGAGCATGTCATTGCAATGCAAGAAACAATTGCTTCTGGCATTGCGCTACACCGTCCATTTGATATGAGAGTTCCCAGGAAAGATTGCAAGCGCTATGAATTCTCATTCTTCAGCGCACGAGTCTAGCTTGGCTACTTTGCTAGGCCGAGTCGCCGAAGTCGTTTCAGCAGGATTGGGATTGCTAGGTTGTGTAGCTGTAATAAGAGGCGGTTCACGCTCGACACGTTTGCTCATAATGGCATAATCCGGCACCTTGACCACTCCGTTCCTCAGCTTTCTGGCTTGCGGGGACAGCTCATCTATGCTGAAGCCGAGTCGCTGGTAGAACTTGACGGCTCTGGTGTTGCATGTGAATACAGTCAACATGACTTTCTCCATGACCTGGATATTAGCAGCAACCGTCTCCAAGAAGCTCAAGAGTAGGTCGGCTAGGCCCGTGCCACGGAGGGCAGCCTCAAGGTGGATCTCGTAACAGTAGACTACAGCCAGACCATCCTCCATTGTCGGCATGAGGGACGTAAAGGCGCACACATGGCCGTCGGCGTCCTTGACTAGAATGTAGCGTAAGTCCGGGTCACGCATCTCGACCCGCTTGGTCACGGGGTTCCATCCGCGCGACGAGCCCTCATAGTCTTGCTTGCTGGTGGCCTCGATGAGGGAAAAGCATGCTTCCAGGTCGTTCTCCGAGGTGCTGGTGGCCTGCGAGAGGCCAAGGATGAAGATGGCCTTGGTATCAGGGTGTTTCCATGACGTGGACCAGCGGCTCGGACACGCGCCTGAGTTCCTGAAGGGAGAGCTTCAGAGGTCAGACTTGGTCGACAAGACGGGAAAGTTCACAGGCTGGGCCCTACTTTTCTAGATATTCAGAGACAAAGGCCTGGTCGGCAAGGCTGCAGGCCGTTTTGATCACGTTCTCAATTTCCCGAAGCCGCCGTCGTCTCTTGGGCATGAGGTCGGCCTAGGTCGGGTCGTGGGCACGTCAGCCAAGTAATGGGAGGAGACTAGTGCGGAGGTTTCTAAAGACGACAATGATGCTGCTTGCGCGGGTCGAGACAGTCAAGCTTTGGCTTGTGCTATCTCTAACTCGGGTTATGGGGAAAGGAAGAAGATAGAAAGAAGCCGCTGTGGGATGGTTCAGCTCCAGGGCAGAAGGGCTCTACACCCACTGTATGGAGCCTGTCCAATGATGACACTATAGGGCCACGCCCACCACAAATCGCGGGCCTTCAGCAGGTGCTGCCCCCTGCCCGCCGCCTTCTGAAACGTTTTGGCTGCATTTCACGGCCGCGCGCCAGTAGATGGCTGCATTTCCACGAAAGAGCCTGCTGCTGTGTCCTAACTACCTAAACCTGCACCAATGAAGGCCAACATCACTTGGCTGCAACGGCATCTGCGAGGCCATGCCACCGGTTCGGGCACAGGCTCGCGCTCGCGCACGCGTCTGGGGCAGACTTTAAGCCTAGACCATGTATGTTGAATCGATGATTGGCAGTTCAAGTGATGCAATTGACTGATGACTGATTCACTGATTGCTTGATTGCTTGGAATAGTTCCTTCAACGAGCTCGCGTATTGTCCTTCTACCGAACCATTCTGCGCGGCACTCGCCATATTGCCGATCCAAACACACGCCGTGAAACGAGACTCTTTGCGCGGCACGAGTTTGAGAGGCACAGCAACGTTCAAGATCTGGTAAGTCTTGCTCCGTGGTTTCTTAAAGAGTACTCTAGCAAACACACACACACACACAAAAGCCCTAGTCGTCATTCTGGGAGATGTACCTGACTCTGACCCCGCCTCACTCTAGCAACATATCCGGTATCTCTTGTCTACAGGCAAGACACAGTGGGAGACCATGGAGAGGTATATTGGCGGCATGTGAAGGAGCCGGTGAAGCACTTCTGCGTGTGCTGCCGCTCTGTAGGCTATGTGCAGGTATCATAGTATCAAATGACTCCGTCGTCTGGCGCTTGGCGATTGCGACAGCACTTCTGCTGTCGTGTCTCGTAGCAGAATGTGAACTAGTAGGGTTGCTGTTGCTGCTCATGTTTTGATAAGGCGTCCAAGTACCCTCGAGTCTTCCCATTGAGCCTGCGTGCACGTCTGTCTCGCAATGATCCTGCGCATACGTATTCTCCAGAGACAGTCCCGCCATTATAAGACAGAAATTGATCTTCATGACCTCGTCGAATGCTTTGCTGCCTCCGGTTGTGGTCCTAGCCTGAGCTCTACGAGCCCTGTCTTTGCTTGTGTCGAGGGTTCGCGCTGCAAATGATGTACCGGTAGCCGTTCGATCTCTTATTCTTCTTCCTCCGTACCACCTACAAGTACAAATCTCACAATTAGCAAACTGACCCGAGTCCCAGAGTATACGAGCGTCATTGTCATTTCCAAAGACCTTCCCAGCGCAGCCAAGGACTTACCTTGCAGTGCTCGCAGCGCTTCTTGATAGAACTGTACACCTTCATGCCCCGAGTCTGCTGCTGCGCCAGAGGTGTTGTATGCCTCGACAGAGCTCGGCTAAGGGGACTGTAACTAGCGAGTGGGAGAATGGCCGAGGACAGCGCGCGGGTCTGGATGGCAGGGCGGGCGACGGGCGTGGCAGAGAGAGACAGGGCGCGAAGGCTGCTGGAGAGGCCGAGCAGGGAGCTGGCGGTGCGGGTGCACCTTGCGATGCATTGCTGGCTGGCCATTTTGGACAACGGGTGCGGATATCGCGGTGGCGGCTGGCTATTGAGCGGTCTAGCAGACTACTACAGAAGCAAACAGACGTCTTTTTGGGAGTCGTCGATGATGGGCTGGATGCAAATCTGCCGGCGGCTGCCGAGCCAAGCACGCAGGGGGGTGCGTCTAGTGCCTCGACAACTGCGGCCGCATCAGCTCCACGTGACGACGTTGGAAGTTCTTGACCGACAACGGCCTCCTGCAGAGATGCATTCTGGAATGTAAATTGCTGATACAAACTTATGATCGTTCTGATTCGCACGCTCGTCAATCAGCTAGGCAAGTCTTGATGCTGTCCATGGATATCTTGACGAGTCCTCTCTCTACATATTTCCCAACCATGCGTACAGTTTTGTCATGTTTGCGCAGAAGAGGAAGCATACTTGCAGTATTTCCTATCCAAGACTCAACACATCCTTTATGTTTCTACGAGACTGTTAGACTGATTAGAACAGATCAAACTGAATCTTGAGGGCAGATCAAGATGCCTGTCTTGGATCTTGATCTTGGATCTTGATACCTGAGTGGCACTGCTAAGACCGTACTTTCAGCGCCGACAGCCTTATTGTTACTGCACAACGGGACCTCCCGAAACTCTCCACACAGCGGGTCGAGAAGCACCCTTCTACCCCTGCAGGGTCCCTGCACTGCACTGTAGACGTGATGCGAGCCACTGGAAATGGTGGCCGGGGGCCATGCCAGCCCCCAATACGGCTCGGACCAACTGCAAAAGATCGCGTGCGCGCGGACCAGCCCCGCGTTTGCACTTAAACGGCACGCGTTAACTGGTCGTCTCGCACTTCCAATGGAAAGCCGCAATTGGATCCCATTCTCCAGTCATTCTCTTTCCTTCCACCATCAATTTACCTCGAAGGTCACTTCATAGCTACGTTGCATGCCTCTTTGGTCCACCATACAATTTATATACGCAAGATATCGAAACACCACCTCCAGCATCTTCCAACATGTTCCTCAAGCGCAAGCGGTCTGAAGATGAGCTCTCGTCCTTCAGCAGCAGCGCCATTGGCTGTTCATCGCCGGCGCTATCGGAAAACGGCAACGTAGTCATGATGGACGTTGACCACTCCGTCTCTCCACGAAGCAGCGTCTTCATGACGTCCTTGCCAAACAGGAGTCGTTCCTGTACTCCATCCCATTTGCACAGCCGGACCTTTAAGCGGCTACGCAATGGCCGGCCTTCGGATCAGGAAGTCCACCGTACGTCGCCCCTGGTGATGGCCTCAAGTGCTTGTTATAGCTCATCTACACACAAGTCTCTACACACGCAGGTCGATTTGCCGTAACATCATGCTAACTGGGATTTTTGACTTGCTAGAAAACACCCTCAAGCTCCTTTACCAGGCTCAACAACCCTCTCCACATCAGGATAGCATAGCCTCTCCACCTGTCTCCTCTACTCCAGTGTCTCCGATGCCATTCTCGCAAGCGCCATCAGCACAGAAGCAGTCCTCGCTCCACAGCTTCTGGCGCATCCCGACAACCCAATCAACCCCCGCTGCATCACTCTCCACCGATGTATCGGCCGCCGGCCCTTCTTTGGCAGATACTGTAGACCGCCCCACCATCTGCGAAGACTGTGGGGTGGGCTTGAACGAGGAGGACTGCACCATGGATGATGGCTACGGCTTCGAAACGTATATTAATGCCTGCAGCGCGTGCGCAAAGGCTGTGTGCTTTTCCTGCTCGGTCAGCAATCTTGGGGAGCAGCGACGCTGTCTTGCATGCGCTGGCAAGCAAATTGCACCCACGGACGAGAGCAAAAATTGGGCCGGCACCATGCGCTGGCCTTCCCATCCTTCTAATGGCGTGTTTGTCTGCTAACGGGAGGCGGTGCTGCGAGCGGGTCATCGTATATTGCGCAGACATACTGCATTTAGGCTTTGTTTCGGGCGTGGCTTTGCATACGAGCACTTTTCTTTTCTGTGATGACGCTGCATTGTAGTCGGAGGTTTTCGCTCCACTTGTTTCAATATGGGCATGTTAGTACGGCGTTTCGGGTTTCTCATTGTATTTTGACTTTGTATTTTCTTGTCTATCAAGCATCAGCTATCTACGACCAGCGTTAAATACCAGTCTTTCTGAACACGGAAGGTCCGTCCGATCAACCTGGTGTCTTTATGCTATCCATCGAGCGACGCTGCGATTGGACTCATATGTGAAGCAATACCTGCGCCGAGAGAGTGCAAACAGCGGCATGAAGGGACTGTGCAAGAGCGTTCATGCTGGAGGAGCGTGGCCTACCGGAACAGTACATCGGAATGGGCGCTCATCCGGGGCGGTGAATACGAGGCAATGCGTGAAACAAGTCGGTATCTCCAAAGGACAGCAGAGATCGGTCTTGACAGCCATGTACTGTGAGTCTCCGATGTACAATTGGTGAAGTGATCTTGCTCATCAAGGCTACAAGACAATCATACTGAGGTTTGGGATATCCAAGCTGCTTGAGAAATTCGCTAGATGAGTAATAGGCATAGCCTATCCATCCGCCTTTGATAGTGAGTGGCAAGTGGCATCTGCTGCTTGGGTGGTGCCAAATAGTACGATCGAAGGTGACTTGATGCTAGCCCTGGGAATGGTGCAATATGCAAAGATACCTAGGTACTTTCTAAATGAGCTGGCTTCACCAGTGGAGCTATGTCATCATTTCAACCTTCATTCATTGTTGCTGCAGCGACCCCTCTCTTGGCTCAATACTTCCTTCCCTTTACCAAGTGCCAGTACTATGTAGGTATCTACCAAAACCTACAAGGCGGGGTTGACCTTGGGCCACACCAACCATAGTGACCGTCTTGTATTTGATACAAACATATTTCTCCTGATATACCTGGTCGTCAAAGTGAACGCGCTTTGCCATTCTTCATTCCGGATCGAGTACTGAAAAAGCACCACTAGATCACCCACCATGGCGTCGTCCGGAACTCGCGAGGCCACCCATGCAGGCAGCTGGTACCAGAGCAGCGCCAAAACGCTCTCACGCCAGCTCGACGGCTGGCTGGACAACGTGCCCGCGAGTGTGGATGGCAAAGCCCTGCCCATTCCCAAGGCTAGAGTTATCATTGCGCCGTACGCTCATCTCCACCCCTGGGAACTGGTGCTGCAGTTCTGTGCTGGCTAACTGCTGTTGCTTCTAGGCACGCCGGCTATTCTTATTCGGGCCCCTGTGCTGCTTGGGCCTACAAGTCTCTCGACCTGTCCTCGGCGAAGCGTATCTTTGTGTTGGGCCCGTCCCATACCTACTACCTTAAAGGCAGCGCGCTGACCACCTTTACCTCGTACGAAACGCCTTTTGGCAACTTGCAAGTCGATGTAGAGACAGTCAAGGCCCTGCGCGACACAGGCAAGTTTTCGGATATTCCACGAAATAGCGACGAAGACGAACATTCGCTGGAGATGCACCTTCCCTACATTTGGAAGAGAATAGAGCAGACACACGGCCAAGCGAGCCAGGCCTGGCCAACAATCGTGCCCATTCTCGTTGGCGACAACAAGGGCCCCAAGGAAAAGGAGTTTGGAGAGCTCTTGGCCCCTTACTTGCAAGACTCTGAGAATGCGTTTGTAGTCTCTTCGGACTTTTGCCATTGGGGCACGCGGTTCAGCTATACAAAATATGTTCCCGCGGCGGATCGACTTGGCGAGTTGCGGTCGCTGTCGCGGAGGGACACGGCCCTGGAAACACCCATTCACGAGGGCATCAAAGTGCTGGACCAGCTGGCCATGGACGCAGTGGCCTCCGGGCACCACGACGAGTTTGTCTCCAACCTCTCGCAGACTAACAATACTGTGTGCGGTCGACACCCCATTGGCGTCATAATGGCAGCGCTAGAGGTGGCTGCAGGCGGTACGGTGACGGAGGGTAATGGCAAGTTTGCATTCCTGCGGTATGAGCGAAGCAGTCTCGTTGAATCTGTGGCCGATTCAAGCGTGAGTTATGCTTCGGCATATGCTGTGATTTGACGGAGTTGAATAGGTTTTGCATTCATGGCCAGGAACTGGAGTCTAGACAGGGTCTTCGAGATGGCATGTGGAACCGTTTGCGACAATGAATCAAGGAAATAAAGGAGGGGTTTTGGGTTTTGATTGCAAGCGCATCATGTTGCTGCATGGTTCAAGTGCGGTAATATCAGACTCAAGGCTCTACCGCTTGGTCTAACACACTGTGTCGTTCCTGTGGCAGTACCAAGAATTATATGTAGTCTGGTTAGTCTACCATGCAAGGCCAGCAACAAGTCCAGTGATGATCAGATTGGAGATGTCCCGCACGAGACTGGCGCGCTTTCCACGGGCGTCTTTGATCTTGCACGTACCAGCAAGGGTACCTGGAAATCTAAAGTGCAAGATCGGCATGGCAAATACCAAGCAGACAGAATTCAGCGAGCAGTGCAGAGGGTAACACGGAATACTACCAATAGCCCAGGGCGTAGCAGTGTCCATAGTCAGCATGTTTGTGCGAAATGACCAACGTCTAGTGAAAATGCGCACATAGGAGAAGCTGCCGCTCACAAATGTCTGACAAGGTTCGATTTCCTGCATCAAAACCACGGCCAGGAAAGACAGTGTTGGATATTATATCGTGCGGTGGTGTCTCAGCCAGGTCCAGACGAGTGTGTCGAACCTCAAACATAGGGACACTGTGCAGGGACTCGAGGAGGCAGGCTAGCATCTCATCTCGTCTGCTTGCTAGGCGAGCAGTGGTCTCCTTGGAAGTGTTGTATTGTAAGTATTGACTTGATTGGCTTTGTTGGACTGTAGGAGCCAAAGAAACGGTTGTGATGGAATCGCGTACCAAAAGCCGTTCACTCCTGCTTTTGCCGTTGCGGTAAGGCATTCCACCCCCATCGATTGAGGATCTTCCTTTGGCCGACTGACACCAAGTACGCCAACAAAGAAGGTTGTCTGCGATGCATAGGGTGAAGCATCCACCTGCAAGTCATGGGCCATGCTCCAAGCAATATAGGCGCGCCCCCCCAACCTGAAACCTGGTCGCGACAGGAGACTTTTTAGCCTGGGCTGGACCGCGTGGGACGAGACGGGAGACGGGCCATTCTGTGTGTGGGCTTTGCTGGCCTGGTTACGAGATGAACATCAGCAGTCCCATCTCGCTTGCGGACCCGTCTCGAAGTCTAGCACAGCAAAGATGGAGATGGGCAGGCCGGTTGCAAATTTGGCAGGGCTCTATTCATTTGATGGACGAAATGACTCCTGCGCCCCGGGCGTTGCCTGGTACCGGTACGCCGGACCCGATGCAATGTGGCAGGGCGGACGAGCCTAGCCCGGTGCCCTTGGAGGTACCTGGTACCCTGCCTCTGCTTGTGCTGGGTAGATGGGACCCCGAGAGTCTCACTTTCCCTCACGGCTCTTTCTTAGTGCACAGGGGGGGGCTCGCATTTGCTCAACACAGCAGCGCCAGCCAGTGCAGGTTGTAGTGGCTGCTGCTGCTGCTGCTGCTGCTGCTGCTGCTGACCGCCTGGCACCCAAACTCAGCCCGGCTACCTGCCAAGCCCAGTCAGCAATGCCCACTGCTTGCCACCAAGAGCACCCTGACAGGCTGAAGTACCCGCTGTAAAGTACCTGCTAAGCCACGCCAGGCCAATCCTGCAGCGACGCTGCAAGCGCTGGCTCGGACCCTGTACCTGCACTGCTGCGCTGCACCTCTTCCACTTCTCAATCTCACACAGTCCCCTATGCACGCCCAGTATTCTTCTTTTCCTTCCTTTCCGTCCTTTGTCCCCTGACAACTCTCTACATTACTACCTTCAAGCCCTCCTCCCATCTCGTCCTCCACTTCCGCTCTTCTACTTCATTTCTTCCTTCTATTTTGGACCCTGCGCCCTTGCGAACTGCCCGTAGACAGCCACCAGCAGATCCTCCGCTTGTCCAACAAAAAGAGGCAGCGCCCGCCTTTGTCTCGTCAACTGCCCCGTCCGAGCTGCTTCGTCACTGTGCGCACAT
The DNA here is from genome assembly GCA_003019895.1 of Coniella lustricola. NCBI lineage: Eukaryota > Fungi > Ascomycota > Sordariomycetes > Diaporthales > Schizoparmaceae > Coniella > Coniella lustricola. The sequence continues at coordinate 125,086 of KZ678424.1, forward strand.
ACCGACGGCATCATACTATCCGCGCAGAAGTACTTTGGGGTGACTGCCAGCCTCTTTTCTTTGTAGCATCTCATCTAGCGACGATATCGTAACGACTCGCTGTCCGACACCCGACTCGACCTCATTCGAAGCCGCTTTCGCGCGACCCATCACCGTCATCATGAGTGTATGTTCAATGTTTTTGTTCCTCTTGCGTGCGCAATCACTTCCCCAAAATTCGGGCTTGACGCGGTCTCGCCTGGCCAGGCCTGGTCTTGGCCAGCTTGGCCAGCTTGGCCGGCTTGGACTGGACTGGGACCTCATGATATCTTGCTTTGGCCGTTGTGCTTGCCTTTTCCGAATTCCATGCCATCAATTTTACCGCCCCCTTTTCAAGTCCATGCAGCTGACAGCATGTCCAGTACGGGTTAGTGCTACCTTCCAAGCCACAACGGAAACCGGGTCCAAGCAGCGATGCGCCTCATAGGAACCGCTAAATATAGAGTCGTTACGGCGACTCTGCATCAACACTAGTCATTGCTGACTCTTTTCCTGCTAGATACGGAGGTAACGCCAATCCCTACGCCCAGCAGGGCGGCGCAGCAGGCGGCTACGGTGGAAACTATGGCGGAAATTACAGTGAGTTTCTCTATACACAGTCTCGCGCATGCGCTTCCCAAAACCACTGCTGGACATGCCAATTAACGAGCTTCACGATCAAGGTGACAACGTCGAAATGGCGCCACTAGCACAGGGCGCTGCCTCGCCCGGAGGCAGCCCCGTCAACGTCCTTAATGAGATTAGCGATATCAACCTGGGACTTGAGAGAATCAAGCAGAACCTCAACCAGTTGCGAATGCTGCAAGATCGATCCTTGAACGAGACCGACTCCTCTTCTGGCACATCTCGCCAAGTCGACGACCTCTCCGCTACCACCATGGCCGACTACCGGGGACTTGTCCAAAGAGTTCGCGAATTGAAGAGCAACAGGGATGCACAGACATACAAGGGTCAGGTCGATCGCGTCGACCGTGCGCTGAAGGACACCATTCAACAGTACCAACAGGTCGAGGCCGATTTCCGCCGCAAGATGCAGGGCCAGATGGAACGACAATACCGGATTGTGCGCCCAGACGCAGACACGAACGAGGTTCGCGCAGCCGTCGAGGACATGTCGGCTGGTGGACAGCAGGTCTTCCAGCAAGCCATGATGCAGAGCAATCGTCAGGGCCAGGCCCGCGCCGTCCTGAACGAAGTACAAAACAGACACCAGGAGCTGCTCAAGATTGAGCAGCAGATGACCGAGCTGGCACAGCTCATCCAGGATCTCGACACTCTCATCATCCAGCAGGAGCCCATGGTTCAACAGATCGATGAACATGTGGAGAAGACACACGTGGATCTCAAGGAGGCCAATACGGAATTGGACACTGCGGTTGAGACCGTGAGAGCCACTCGCAAGAAGAAGTGGATTTGCTGCGGCATTGTCGGTATGTTGATGTCACATTCTTGGAGCAGATCTCGGCGCCTTGAAATCGTTGCTAACGTCGCTTTCTCTCTACAGCCCTCATCATTGTCATTATTGTTGTCGCTATCGTTGCTTGGTACTTTACTGCTGGCCCCGGTGCCAAGACTACTACCACTAGTAGTAGCAACACCAACAAGCGGAACTTGGAGCTGGCTTCTATGAACCTCGAAAATGCTGCACGCGCCCTTAGCCGCAAGACAATTGCAGGCCGCTACGTTGTACCTGCCAAAGGAGTCAAGGGAGTCCGAGCGGTTGCACAGACTGCCACTTTGCCAGTGGCTTTGGGTTTCGATGCGCAAAACTGAAGAAGCCACGAGCCTTGAATTTATAACCACGAAAGTTCTCTGCATGCGGGTTCTGTTGAATTACACCAAATCCCCCGTTCTTGCTTTTGAGACTATAATACTTGTCACTACGGCGTTCAGGCGCAAAAACGGCTGTGTCCGAGAGAGGGAATACCTGAGGAATGAATAGCAATGGGTGGTACTCTAGGATACAGCTTGATGCTACTCCTAGTTGCAGTAACGGTTAACTGCATTGCGTTGGGTTGTGGCCGTCTCACTCTTCTGTTGTTGGGCATCGTTCCGATCACCAATAAATCATGGAGGAGTGCTTGCTGCGGAACAAAATGACTTGGTCTTTACACATATATATATTTACATACATCTCACGGGAGGCATCGTTGTCGGCAGAGGCGTTGCTTCTGTTGTGGGTGATGAGAGGTTGCCTCGGAAGATTACATTATCGGCGTTTAATTGACCGTTTTTCCTCAGTCTCGTTTTGCTAGAATCAATGTTAAAAAAAAACAAAAAAAAAACATCAACCTAACTTCTGGATGGATGCTGCTTATATCTTTGTCATCACGCACACACAGAGAGCGAGAACGAGAGACGTGAGGATGCGAACGTATTGGCCACGAGACACTCGATTGGGTCCTCTTCGTCTTATGCTCCAGATAGTCATCCGCATACATATGATATGTACATATACATATATATATATATACATGTCTAGAGACTTGTGTGTCTCGAGACAGGCCATGTACAGTAATGGTAACATCCATCTTTGGCAAATACATATAGCGGGAGACAAGGACGAACATGGCATGTATGGTAGTACTTGTGATATACATTACATCTGCTCCATTGACAAGGATGCAGTTGGGGGAGAAGAGACGAGAGTCTCAACAAAAAGGCTGTGATCATCACGTTCGATTAACCTTGTTCTCGGCTCATCTGGGACCTACTTGGGCCTGTCAAAGTCCTCGTAGCTACCATTATCAATGCCGCCTCCAAGACCAAGTCCAACACCAACAGCGTCACCAACATTGCTACCCGGAGGTAGTTCTCTATTCGCGGCGGCCGCCGTTGTAGTATACTGTTGTCTTTCCAGACCGGCGTCCAGAACCTTGCGTAGCATGCTCATTCTCTTGTCAAACTCCTCGACAATCGTGCCATAATCTTCATGTCCATGTGCTTCTAGTCCAACACTCGGAGATCCTCGCTTTCCCACGCCCACGCCGCTGCCGCCGCTACCAGACATGCACAATTCCCGTTCGTCAAGTGAAGGTCTTCTCGCGGCGGCGCCGGCGGCTGCGCTGCCTTGTGGTTGTCCCTGTGTCGCTACAGATACAGAAGATTTGCGGGCACGCGTGGCAAATGTTTGGGCAATACCGCCTCCAGAAGCGACGTCCACGCCTTCAATGCGCAGCATGAGTCTCTGAGGAGGGCCGCCGCCGCCGCCGCCATCATCGCCGTGGTGCGCTTCGGAAGAGCCTTGTTGATTATGCTTGGAGAAAGGAATCGGCGTGGCGGCGGTGTCGTCAGCCATGGGTGTGATTTTCGCAGAGGTCACTGCCCAGTCCGCGCTGAGGGAGGAGGCCCATTGCACGTGGAAGGCCGTTGCGGACGAGGACGCGGAGGGAAGGTTAGACGAGGAGGAGGTTGTGGCCTTGTCGGGCACGAGGTCGAGGAGGATGGCGCGCTCGTTCGGGAGCGGCGGTGGAAGCGGCGGGCGGGCGTTGGGGTTGTGAGAGGTGCTAGCGTTGGGTGAGGAGTCGTGCGAGGATAGTGGTTGGTTCTGGTGGGCGTTGACGTGGGCATGGTCGGCTAGTGCGTCCATCAAGAGCTGCGGGTCGTCGTCTGAGAATATATAGTGCACTTGAGGATGGCGAGTGGTGCGGGTAACGCTGTCGGTTACGAGCGTGAAGAGTGGTTGGAAAGGAGGCGGGGCTGGCTCGTCGGGTTGGGCTTGGCCTTGATCTTGGTGATGGAGGTGCTGTTCCGAGTCGACGGGCTGGGCAGTCATAAGACTAGCTGTGTTCTGCTGATGAGTACTGGGCGATGCTGACCGCTCCAGAGCAGGGTCCAGATCGGCCATGGCTTTCAGACTGTATGGAGTGCGGCAGCGATATGGGCTGAAGGACAATCAGCCGTGTTTGTGGCTCGTGTGCTGAAGGAGACGGCTGCTGGTCGCGTGGGCATATTGAGCGAGAGTGTTGTTTGTCTCCAGTCCACCTGGACGCAGGAGCAGAGAGGAGCAAAGGCCCTGCAGCTGATTCAACAAAATGATGCGCGGCAATAGCGGCTTTGCTCGAAGACAAGAGAGTAAATGATGATGACGATGATGATGATGATGATGATGATGATGATGCAAGATGAACAAGCACGAATTGGCGATTTGTTGGGTTGGCAGGTTGGGGAAGGTTGTTGTGGTCAGCACTGCACAGTCGGTCACTGACTGTTAGTGAGGAGGTATCCATGGTACTGGCAGGCCTAACTGAGCCTTATCTTATCAGCACGTCCCAGCTGTGGAGAGCGACAATGAATTTGCATGTGATTGTCACCTCTGCAGTTCCACCACCTACCTTCTGCTTGTTGCCTCTTGGACCGTCTGGACGCAATGTTTCTGCCTAGCGCTGGTCGGTGCTCTGAGCCGTCGCGGGGCGCTGCCATTCGAATTCTACATGCCGAACATCAGCGGAAGAGGACGCATGCGCGTGGGGACAGAAGGGCCGAACTCGTACTTTGACGACACATGGGACACTGGCCACGCGCAGAGTCTTGCTTGATCCACTGCACGATACAGTGCTGTACGCGCCAAAAAGACGTGTGGTCAACATCAGCTCGCCGACAGTCCCAAAGAGAAAGGCCCCAGGACGGATCTACACGCACCTGGTGAAAGTTGTGGCCACACTTGCCCGAGACTGTTGGCGCCAGGTCATATGCTGGTCAGTTCTGCTGGCCGCCACCGACAGAGGAAACACAAAAGAGCCACTTACGGAGGGCACAGTCGTCTCCGGGAAACCTGCACGAGGGGCAGGAGCCGTCAAAGTGGTTCTGACAGATGCCGCAGACGTCGTCGTCGGGAATGTCCCATCGCCATGTTGCGACAGCCGCCCACTTTTTGATCTTGACCTTCATGGCATGCGACACGGTGGAATCGAATCGATGCGCAGTGTAGTGTTTGTGGACTGGAGATTTGCAGATTCGCAGGGGTGTCACATGTCAGACGCGTCAGTAGGCGCAGCTGTAGACGGATCAGCGTGTTTTGCTGTGTCGTTTTGTTGTTGATACTGTTTGTTGGCGTTGTTGGTGTTGTTCTTGTTGTTGCTGCTGCTGCTGCTGCTGTAGGCTTTACAGGGTTGACCAGCACGAATGGATGGCCCTGCAAGTAACTTCGACTTTGCAGTGTCAGCAGTCGCTGGCAGGGGCCCAAGCTTTCTTGTTAGCTGCATCTGCACGCCTAGCTCCAGACGGTACAGTGCCCCCCCCCCCTTCCCCCACTAACCCACCGATCGAGCCGCTAAGGCAAGCAAACGGCACCCGCTGCAGCAGCTCTAACTGCCCTCGCTGGCGCTCACTGGCGCTCACTGGCGCTCACTGGCGCCCACTGGCGCCCGTCCCTGCGCTACTGCTTCAGCACATGACCGCCTGTGACGGTGCCATCCTTGGCGCCCAAGTCAGCATTGTAGGCCTGCCATCGTGACACTGTCGTCATTTCGCAGGGCTCGAGTGCCTTATCAGCAGACGAGATACTGGCAGTGCCCAGTACGGTGGATCCCCCCGCCCACTCCATCCTGGAACTCGGTGTGCCGCTATCACGACATCGCCCGTCCTCTTCATCCTCACCTCCATTTTTCTTCTTTGTGGTGGTGGTCCTGCCACGCTTTGGCCCTGCCCTCCCTCCTCTCCTCTTCCTGCCGATTGCCTCTTGCGTCTGCTGCTCCGCCTCCCTCCTCATTAGTCGTGGCAATCTCGTTCATCATGGCCTCTATCGCCATCCTGCGGCCCGCCTGCGCCATCCGCTGCGCAGCGACTACCCTGGGCCCATCTCGATATGTGCCACTGCACCGCGCCGCAGCCGCCGCCGCCGCGTCCTCCTCGCCCTCGTCCTTGTCCTCGGTCGCCGCGGCCCTCGTGTGCCGCCGTTCCTTCTCGTCCTACCTCGTCACTCCCAAGGAGCTCAGCGACGCCCTCAAGAAGAACGCCCCGTCGCCCATCAGCACCGACCCGCGCGTCATCCCTCTCTGCGCAGCATGGTTCATGCCCAACGACCCCGAAGGCCGCACCGGCATCCAGGTGTACCGGCAGCAGCGCGTGCCGCGCGCGCGCTTCTTCGATCTCGACAAGATCATTGACAAGCACTCCGAGTACCCGCACATGCTGCCCGCGCCCAAGACCTTTGCCGCGGCCATGAGCGAGCTGGGCATCCGCCGCGAAGACACCGTCGTCGTCTACGACACCAAGGAGCTGGGCATCTTTAGCGCCCCGCGCGTCGGCTGGACCCTCAAGGTCTTTGGCCACCCCAACGTCCACCTGCTCAACAACTTCCGCCTGTGGGTCGACGAGGGCTACCCGACCGAGAGCGGCGAGCTGTACAATGTCGAGTGCCACCCGTACCGCATCCCAGAAATGGTCGAGGACCAGGTCGCTAGCTTCGAGGAGGTGCGCGAGGTGGCTCTCGACCACAACAAGGAGGGCGCCGAGGGCGTGCAGATCATCGACGCCCGCAGCAATGGCCGCTGGACAGGTGTAGACCCGGAGCCTCGGCCCGGCCTGTCGTCTGGTCACATGCCTGGCTCCATCAACGTGCCCTTCAACGAGGTTCTCGACCCCCAGACCAAGGCTTTCCTGCCAAAGGACCAGCTCAAGACGCTCTTTGAGAGCAAAGGTGTCGACCCCAACAAGCCCATTATTTCCAGCTGCGGCACCGGCGTGACGGCTGTCGTCATTGACACAGCGCTCGAGGAAGCCGGCTTCGGAACACCAGAAACGCGGAGAGTCTATGACGGTAGCTGGACGTAGGTGGAACCCCTACCCCCCCCCTCTCTTCCTCACCTTCACGCAAAATCATCTTGCTTGTTTGCATACTAATACAACTCTCCTTTGGCAGCGAATGGGCTCAGAGAGTCAGACCATCCGACTCGCTTATCCGCAAATCGACCGGCCCTTGATTCCAGCCAGGCCCTTTGAATTCGGGTTACCACGACTTTTGCCTGTTGCGCTGGGGCAGGGCTGGGACAGGCTCGAGGACAAGAATATGCGGGCCATCAGGCGGGAAGCGATCGATCATGAACGGCGTTAGGATACCCTCCATTTGTTTGCTCTCGTCATTTCGATTCGGCATTCTTCAAGGCTGCCGGCGGGGTTTTCATGTACGTGTACGTAAAAAGAGGAATGAAACCACCAAAACAAAGACATCCCAAATCCACGGTGCTGCCGCGGTGGTCCACCGTAACGGCCCATATTGTGCTGGCTAATACAGTAAAAAAATAAAAAAAAAATCATCTCTCTTACTCTACTTTTTTCAGGGTCTCAAGAAACAGCTATGCTTGCCAGTTTGTTGCATGGGGAAATCTTTCTCGATTTGTTTTTGCTATTTGTAGAAATTTGTGCCATCAAATCTGGGCGGTGTCTTGTACATACTTGGCACATACAAGTTACTCGAGCGCTGAATGGCTCTGGAATAACACGCACACAAGCCAGACACGCAAGTCTAGTAGCCCGTAAGAATGGAGTAGAGATAAAGTGCTGCCACGTTAAGCACTCGCTTGCAAACCTTGGGAAATTGCGTGGAACAGCTCACTGTTCCTTCCAAACATTTGCGTCCGCCACATGCTCCGGATGTACCGCAACGTAGTCGGGGCCTGGCATGTCTCCTTTGTCGCTGCCAGGCCTCGAGCTAGGCAGATGGCTGGGCTGCCACGCCGACAGCTCGTCCACGCGACGAATGCCCATCATCCAGCCCAGCACCGAGCGAGGCACGAATTTGCCCACGAATCCGTACAGATCGGCACCCAAGCCGACTCGCACAACGCTGCTTGTCATCGACCCGTCCATCACATCAAAGACGGAGTGGTACAGATCCCGCAGCGGGCTGCCTCGCAAGCCACGAACTCGGCCAGCTGAGATTGCCGAGGTGGAGGTATTGACAAAGTTCCGTCCATAGGCGTGCCGGGCGGCTTCGGGCCACGCGAGCGTCTCGGCAGAGTCGGGCGCAGGCAACAGACCGGGTTGGACAGCCGAGGACGATCGTAATGCGGCTGGGGTGAAGCCGGCAAAGTCAAATGTGCCCAGCTGGAAGTGCGTCACGGGAATGTTCAATGGCCGCAATTCGCCGGTGAGAACGTCGGTAAAGGCGCTGAGGGCCGAGCAGACGGTCGCCTCTGGGGCATGGAAAGGTGGGTTGATGGAGGAAATGACGGATGGTGTGAAAACCAGAACTTTTGGTGATGGTTTGCTGCTGCTGCTGCTACTGCTGCCGCTGGTAGGGGAGAGCCTCGAGCTCAGAAGAGGTAAGAATGCCTGTATAGTCAAGATGGGCTTCAAGAGGTGCGTATTGAACAGATCAGCAAAGCTGGAAGGGGGAATCGTGGCAATGGGCGAGGTCTGATAACTCAAAGAGGGAATGAGGACGACAGAGTTTAGTGTGAGGTAGTTGGTCTTGGCTCCAGGCACAGCGGCGTGCGGTGTTTGTAGAAACTGTGCAAAGCGCTCGATGGACACGCCGGCGCTGGGAGGCTATGCGTTTTCAGTTAGCAGCAATGCCATGTATTCGAGCTGAGGCTCTTCCTTCAGTTTGTGGGCTGAAAAGGGACTCACGTCGGTGATGTCAATGCCTAGAGGCCGTATATCTGGTCGAGAGATGGTCTGCACCAAGGCCTCATCGTCTGCGGTATGGCACACGATGAAGACAATGAAGCCTCTCCTCTCCAGGTCCAGCGCCAGCGAGCGGGTCAGTGGCAGATTAGGCGATGCCGCGAGAACAACCACCTCGAGGCGAGCTCCATTTCTCGCGCGCCTGGCCCTGCGGGTCTTTCTGGCCGACCGACCTACCACATAGCCGCGATAGACGACATAGCCGGCTGTCAACGCCATGAGGCCCGTCAGAACCTTGTGGCGCTCGACCCAGTCCTGAGCCTTGGGGTACAGCGAGGCCGGGCACGGCAGGATGCTCGGCGGCGGCGGTGGTTTTCCGCGCGGACGTATGGCATCCGGCAGCCAGGTCTGCGAGGCCAGAGTCTCCCTCACCTGGTCTGCAACCTTGTCGACATGGCGGTCGATGGCGTCGGCGACGTCGCCCGAGTAGCGCCTGACTTGGTTGGGTATTGACGACAACTGCCGCGCATATTAGTCTGAGCACAGTCCCAGTTGTGGTGATTTTGCTCGCGGCGTTCTGAGGAAAGGACCGCTGCTTACGACGTCGAGAAATTGCTGGTCGTCGGCAGACATGTTTGCGTTGCGGCCGAGTTGATGAACTGAAAGTAAAGTGACCGGCGCGCTCTTTCGTCCTTTGTCTTTCGTCACTGGTGGAGGCGAGTCTGCAAGTGTTGGGCGGGTGTACTCATGTAGCGCTTGTTATCGCTTATCGCTTGTCCCTTGTCGCTACCAAAGGCTCCATGATCAAGCGTGTCGGCTGTCGGGTGCTCCGACCGACCGGCCGATTGACCTCCCCGACTCGCGCCTGCCCAAATCTGTCACTATTCACTACTGCTCATGTACGCAGCGCGCCAGCTTGCAGCACAGTCGGTCAAGTTCCCGCGTCCATTACGAGAGCATCAAGATGGGATTCTGGATGAGCTTACGGAGTGGCATGCCATTTTGTAGGTGCACTGTGCGTGCACAGATATCGGGGTACCTGGCTACCTGCTCAAGGGATCCACATGAGCGGGGGGCGGGGTGGAAATGGCAGCTGACAGCCTGCCACGAAAGCAGCACCGCTGGCTGGTTCTGGCAAGGATAGTCCCTGCTTTTGAAGAGATGCACACCACCAAGTACTCTTTGACTCCGTGGTACGCCGTCCTTTTACGAGTGCAGTCGCTATTCAAAAGGTAGATGAGAACGGAAGGTACCTCCACAAGCCCACTCTAGTTCTCACACAGGCAGTGCACCATAGTAGGCCGAGGGAGACAAAGAACGGTAGTCCAGACCTGACATCACGCTTGTGCCAGCAGCACCAGAGCTGCCTCCCGCCTACCAGGAGGGTCCCCTCCACTCAGGGGATGGATGGATGGCTCAGGGGGCCCGTTACCGTGACCGTTCCTTACCGTTACCGTTGCCCTCAGGAGATGTTCAATTTGGAGATTCGGCTGGCCGCCTTCTCTCTCCTTCCTCTCCCACCACCAAGTCCTCGCCGTCCAGCCTTACTCCAGCCCCAGCTTCGACCGTCGATAGCTCGACACCGAAAACCACAAACCCCAAACCACAACCTGCAAACAGCCGACCATGGCCGACTCCAACAACACAGCACCCGCCGTAGACGACGTCAAGGTGGACGAGACTTCGATCAGCACCGCCGGCGGCGCTCGCCGCAACTCGCTCGAAAAGCACCTTGCTCATCGGCCTGAACGCGCAGAACTGATTGAGAGTGAGACGACTGCCTGCTCCCCGTCACTCGCTCGCCGCCGTGTGACCGCCATCCCCCCACTTTGACGGGCTTCTCCAAGCAGCACTTCCAAGACTGACCTGATTTGCCTGTCGCCTGCCAGAGAACATCCTGCCCGCATCCAATGCCGCTCCCGGCTTGCAGGCCCAGCAGAAGGAGGTTCGGCTCCTACCAGAATTTTGCTCCTTGACCACTGCGCATGTGCTGGACGCTTTGTACTGACCCGTTTGCTGCTCCTTTTTTGAAAACCCACAGCTCGAGATGCGTATGCGCGCCGACTCGCTGAACGAGAAGATTGCCAAGCGCCCTTCGCCAGACGAGCTCATACAAAAGGGAGTCTTGTCTGCTGAGGAGGATCCCAGATCTCCCGACGAAAAGTACCAGGAGGCCATTGAAGAGGAATACGCCAAGCGTGAGGGCGGTGCCTGATGTTACAGATCACACAAGATTGACAGCGCTACTGTGACTGATCACGGTACACATTCATTGGCAAGAAATGACTCGGCTGTGTGTTTGACAAACGAGAAAGAAAGAGAGGAGGATGGGAAACATCAAACAAACAAGCAAACGTCCAGAATGATTTGTGTTCTTGCCATCCCAAAGGGTCTCTGACTGGCACATTGTTGTTGCATCCGCCAGTGAAGCTTCTCGGGTGCTTCCAACGGCAGCCACTCGTTCTCAGGTCGGTTCACGACCTGGCTTTGTGCTCAATTTCAAGTCTTGATATGCGCTCTGGCTCGATGGTTTGGCTCCCATGTAAAGGGCATCTGGTCTTTGCCCACTGTACTACCTTCAGCCCGTCTGTGCCCAGGTACATTTCTCGTGATCGTAGTCTCAGCCTGACAAGGAGTCCAGGTAGACAATAGCGAACATGCTGATCCCTCTTATGTGACTCCGTTGCCTTCTCCAGTGGGCGATCTCATCAAAACTATGCGTTGGAACAAGGCCCTGCACGGATCGTGGCCAGGTCACGTATTCAAAGACATTGGACAGAATGAAGTCGTTCTGGGCTGCTGGGTAGGAGAGCAGATGGTTCGGGAACAGACATTGCAGCTAGGGAGCTATATTCTAGATAGATCTACCAGATCAGATGTTGAGCTCGCGTTCCGTCTTCCACTATCTTTCTGTCTAGTCAACATGTTCTACAGAAGTGTTACCACAAGGAGAACCATGGGTCAAGATGAAGAGCCTGTTTGGGCTACAGGTTTGGTGGTCGTTCGTGCTGGCGGGTCTGGTTGGCACACTGTCACAACCAATTTGGCGCGGGGATTGAATCGGCTCTGGGAACTCTCGAGGAGGGTAGCTAGAGGAAATTGTCAAAGCAGTTAGTATTTGGTTCGAATTACCCAATGGGTGCTGCGTCGCCTCGCACCCCACGGCCATGCATCCATACCTTGATCTGACTCTTCTGGTATGCTCGATGTGATACTGCTCAGTGTATCGGTGTCGGTGAAGGCCCTCGTCGACGCATTCGAGCATGTGCATGTGCATGCAGACGCTGAGCGCATGGTGGAGGGTGCTTCTTCTGTCTTCAGAGTCTGGTGGACGACGACTGGGCTGTTGTTACCCCCGGCCATGTTGGCAGTAATTGGAAAAACTAGCGAGTTGGAGAGATGATGGAGAAGCAGTTGGATGTTTTCGGCTGTCCCAGAGCATCAAGAGCAAGTAGTTGGGAATCAAGCGCTTTTGTAAGGCGTGGCTATGGTTGCAAGACAATGCCAGGCGCAGCACAGGACGAGGCTCATCAGATATGGCAGCACACGGCGCGGGAGATGCCGTTCTTATACATTGTCAACAGATCATACACAGACCAGACACCAGGCGCCGTGTACACGGCAAAGACGAGGCGGCAATGAGTACTCTTGTGTGGCCTGGCAAAGCGCGCGGCCGGTGCCGAAAAGAGATCTGGAGACAGCCAGCGCGTTGGGAACGCAGGACGTCTGGCCCTCCAGTCAGCCCTGTTGTGCCTTAGAGAGAGACGAGAGAGCACACGGCTGCGCCTCTGCTGCCAACTTCCAGGCTTCTGTCGGTAGCGGCGCCATTCCAGCAGTGTGGTGTGCAAAGATGTGCTCTTTGTTCTTCGCTGGAGTTGCACAATGCTATCGATGCAACTCCTGGCGGGCAGTGCCGACCGGGCAACGACGGTCCACTGCTTGAGCAAGTGATGGTGCCTCGCCGCGGCGCGAGAGAACCGGTGCTTATGAGAGTCCACAGCCACCAGACCAGCTGTCAATACCACAGAACGACAAAGAAAAGGCCAGAACACGAGCACAAGCATAGGAGAGGCATCGAGCAAGGTGTGCGCTGCAGTGCACTTTGCTGTGGACGTTTTCGGGCGCAGCAGCGTTGTCCATCTTGAGCCTGCCATCCTGAGCACATGTGAACGAGGATCTTCAACGCCACACACGACAATGAGCTTTTTTATATATCGATGAAACGATGTACACCTGCCTTGGGACGTGTGGCCGATACCTGATTAGGCATTAGTTTCCAGCCGACGCCGTCATATCTCATCCTTCGCGGGCCTAGGGCACAGGGCTGAGAAGAGGATCGAAGAATTTGATGGTTACCTTTATTACTCAGACTGTCAGCATTGTATCCGCGTTTCCAAGGCAGCTACACATAGCCGCATGCTCGGATTCTTTTTATTTTATTTTATTTTAAGAAAAAGAAGAAAAAAGAAAAAAAAGAAAAAAAAGAGAGGCTCACGAAGCTCCGCCTCAAACAGAGCTTCCTTGCATCTGACACATAATGCTGGATAAGTGGAAATAAGGTGAATGTAACTGACCTGGCTGTATTGAAAAAAAAACCTAGAACCCTTGATTGACACGATGGCTGTCGCAACGCTGCTAAGCGCCGGTGTGAGGCAGTGAAAAAGTAAGCAGTACCGGATCTGGGATGAATAATCGTCACTCGTCCCTTGTGCTGGACCACGCTGTATGCCCGATTGCAGCCAACTGTTGTTAGGCAGCTCATCTGATATGGGCACTGCGATCCGTGGTAGCCCAGCATGCATCCAATTTCACAGAGGAGGGCGGCGTGCCTTGCTGCGGAGGCTGGTGTCGATTTGCTGAGGCACGCTCGGATGCGTCAATGCCATTCCAGAAGACATGCAAAAGAGACGGCCGTGGAGCCATCATCGAGCACACGCAGCACTGTCGTTGCAGGCGTACAATCAGACAGGATGGCGTTGGATTGGACGGCGGCGCCGCGCGCTTTGGGCTTCCCAGCGGAGCTTCTCCCGCAGCACATCGATGGTCTCCACGAAACCGACCAGTATGATGCGTTGCCCCGCTGTCACCTCGGCACCCGCATCTGAGAAGTCAAGCAGTCAGCCAGCTGAGCATCGCTTCCACGACCCCACAACAGCAAGTGGTGGACAACAAATATGCCAACGAACTCACGCTCGAGACCGCCATCGTGGATCAGGACATCGCCTTGCTGGACACGGTGGGTCCTTGCGGTGGCCTTGAAGAAGGTGCCGCCTCCTTGGAAAGCATCGTGATGGTTCAGCAGAAGGGTAAAGCTGAGGAGACAGCCGTCGCTGTGGATGGCGAGCGACGTCTGCTGGGAGGGAATGGGGTACCAAGGGCTGTTCCGGCCGGGCCCCGGCTGCGGTGCCGAGTAGCACACAACAAAGAGGTCCTTGAGCCCGAGATGGTGCGGGCGGAAGCCCGTCTTCTCCGCCAGCGGACGCAGCACACGCTCCGACACCCAGGCCGAGACCAGATCCGCGACCGCCGTGCCCGGCGGAGAGCCACGGCGCAGGCAGAGGTCCGACACGGGCACGTCGGTGGTGGGGAACTTTTCGTGCCTGGTGCTCTGGAGGCCGCCCTGGCGGTGCACATAGTCGACGACAGCCGCCACCACCAGCTCGCACTCGTCAGAGGTCAGGACGCGTGGCAGGACGGTGGGCTGCAGACGCTGGCGCGACAGCACATAGGCTGTTCGGTTCTGCGCCGGCGTGCGCTGTGACGGCGGTGGTAGCGCCGCCAGTTTCTGCCCGCGGGCCTGGTCGGCGCGCTGCAGCAGAGCTGCCTTGATGCTGGCGGCCGTCTGGTCGGCCTCGTCGCTAAAGAGATCGAGATCGAGGTCGAGGTCGGAGTCGGAGTCGGAGTCGGTCGCCATGCCTGCGATATGCAGTCTCGTGATCGCCAGCTTCTCTGCCGTTGCAGTTGCAGCTTCGTCCCCCAGCGTCCCCATCGCTGTGTGTCCGGTACCTGGGTACCTGGGTACTTGGGTGTGTGCTTACTAAGCACCCGGCTGCCTCGGTACTTGCATCCTGCCACTCGTCCAAGGGTGTGTCATTGCAGGACTCTCGCCTAACTGTGTGACTTACTGGTGATGATGGCTGGGCGTTTTTCTGTACTTGAACATGCGATTCCACACAACATGGCATGGAGCATTATGAAGCGAACACTGAAATAGCATGTTGTGATGCGGCACCCCCTCCTTCCCCCCCCCCTTGCCCCCCTCCCCAAATTCACTTGCCAAATTGAAGAAATACTTCGAGGCAGCCTTGCCATCGGCTCTGTTCCAAGGCTCTGTTTCACGGCCTTCGCCGTTTCAGCGCCGTGCAGGGCGTGATTGGCTCTGGCGGGCTTCCCCTTTTAGCGTGGAGTCCCGGGCCTGGGCAGCCGCAATTCCAGCGTGTCTCCCAGGCGGGCTTTGGAGTGGGCTAGTGGGTAGCTGGCCCCTGTAGCGCGCCCCCAAGGACCAACGGGGGGACCCTGACGGCAAGCATTTCTGGAGCTTCTCCAAAAGCTGATTGACTTTTTGGTGCATACGTACACTGTTGTCGCTTGCTTGCTTGGAATCATTGCCCGTTTGCCAACCTCCTACTACAACAACAACAACCACCACCACCACCACCATTCGCACTCTTCCTTTTCCAAACATCCTTTCTTACCTCCTGAGAAACATCACGTACAATCATACACCCATCCATCAACATGCAGCACATTTTTGTTACTCTCTCGCTCCTGGCCTCGGCCGCTGTGGGCGTGCTGGCGCAGGGCGAAGAGCTCAAGGTCGACGTCACCTTCCCCGTCGAGTGCGAGCGCAAGACCCAGGCTGGCGACAAGGTGTCCATGCACTACAGAGGAACACTCGAGAACGGAAACAAGTTCGATGCCAGTACGTTTTTTTTTTTCGTCGCCCACTCCATGGTATCTGAAAACCTTGCTAACGCGTCTTGTCTCGCTCACCTAGGCTACGACCGTGGCACGCCCTTCTCCTTCAAGCTTGGAAGTGGTCAGGTTATCAAGGGGTCCGTTCATATTCTTGCAACAAGCTAGCATGGTGGCGCGCACGACGCGGCCCAGAGCCAACAACGGAATGCTAACATATGTGGCCTCCAAACAGCTGGGACGAAGGACTCGTCGACATGTGCATTGGCGAGAAGAGGTATGTTGCTCGCCCTTGTCTGGCTTGCTCGTCGACGACAGTGTGTGCTGACGACCCATGGTAGAACTCTTACCATCCCCCCTAGCAAAGGATACGGGCAGCGCGCCATGGGCCCCATCCCCGCTGGTTCCACTCTGAGTATGAATGCTGCCGTCCTTGCATTTTGTCCCGAGCCCTGCCACGGTGGCTTGCACATGCCTGTGTGGAAATCCCAAAGTCTAACGTCGCCTGTGTTGTGCAGTTTTCGAGACGGAGCTGATTGGTATCGACGGCGTCGAGAAGCCCGAGACCATTGTTGTCAAGGAGACGCAGGCAGCTACGACAACAGTCATTCCCGCCGCCGCCGAGGAGACAGCACAGGGCCTTGTGGGCAAGATCAGCGAGAAGATTGGTGCTGCCGTCGGTGTGGTCAAGAACATGCTGAAGGACGTGGACGACGTTGAGGAGAAGGCCGAGCTGTAGATGGACTTTTTTTTTTGTTGTTGGTATATTTTTCCAGTTCTAGATACCTTGTCTTGAAATAACGATGTTTCTTTTTCTTTTTCTTCCCCCCCCCCGGGTTGCATCTTTTGAAGCTGCTTGTGGAAAAGGCAAGGAGCATATCGAACAGCAAGACTACGCAGGTATACAAAGGCGAAATGACAAAGGAAGCTCTACTTGCTACTTGCACCGTCTCTGTTTTTCTCCCAGTTGGTGTTGGCGTGACATGTCCTTGGGGGGTGTGGCTGGTAGGTGCTGCTGTGGCTCGAAGCGATCCGATAAGCGCCAGCGCCAGCACCAGCGCCAGCACCAGCACCAGCAATCGATAAGCTCCAGCGGTCCGATAAACGATTGCGCCCAGTGGCCATGTACTTCTACTATAGTAGTAGCTGCAGGACCCCGCATCCACTTGCGGCTGCGGCAAATCGAATCGGCATGGGCTTTCTCCCAACGGGGTCCCCAAAACCATCATGGGATGCACGCCTTCAATGAGTTCCCTCGATCAAAGCGTCTGGGTTGGGCTTGGTCTGGCTTGGTCTGGGGACCCCCGCCCCCCTTCCGTGGTTCACCACGCAACATAAGCGTTGGGCGAGCATGGCCAGCTTGTACACGTTAGAAAGTTAGCCGGACGAGGCAGGGTCGGTCGGTGGGAGGGGAGGGGCAGTGGGCAGTCATCACCCATTGATCGGCCGCTGGGGATCCATCTCCCGTCTTCCATCTCCGTCTTCATCTGGCAACGACAGACGGCAATTTGCGCAGGCTGGATTCGGCCCTCTCTCTGTCTCTCTCTCTTCCCCCCTTTTTTCTTTTTGTCTATTTTGTCTATTTTTTCTTTTCTCTTTTCTTTTTGTCTTTGTTCTCTTTTTCTTCTTCTTTTTCTTGGTTGGCTATACATTTCACGATTCAAAAGGGCGCGCGCGCAGCAGCACAAGCAGCACAAACAGCACAAGCAGCACACATCTTGATCCAGCTTTTCTGGCAGCGAGGTCTCGGAACTGTAGTAGCGCTGGTTGTTGGGCTGCGAGGCATCGACACCAAAGAAGAAAGACGACGACAGCCATCCACTCATCTCAGGATCCTTGGACGGACTCGCAAAGCCCACCAAAGCAAAGCCCACCATGACGGCACCCAACACGCTGGAGACGGTCTACTTGCACATCAACGGCCAGGATGTGGCGAGCACCGAGACATTTGACGTCGTGAGCCCCGCGACGCGCGAGGTGCTGCACCGGTGCAGCAGCGCAGGGCCACACGAGGCCCGGCAGGCCGCCGACGCCGCCGCGCAGGCCCTGCCCGCCTGGAAGGCCCTGCCGCCCGGCACGCGGCGCGAGATGCTGCTGCGCGCGGCCGAGCTCATGGAGCAGCGCCGCGCCCAGCTCGTGCAGACGCAGGTCGACGAGGTCGGCGGCACCGCCCACTGGGCCGACTTCAACGTCTCGGTCGCAAAGAGCCTGATCCTGGACGCCGCCGCCCGCCTGGTGGCCATCGAGGGCTCCGTCCCCACCACCCAGGACCCGGCCACGGGCGCCATGGTGCTCAAGGAGCCCTTTGGCGTGGTGCTGGCCATTGCGCCGTGGTGAGTGACGTGTTGCCACGCCCCCCCCCCCCGGCTTGCACCCGCTAACCTCGCTGCGCTTCTGCAGGAACGCCCCGTACATCCTCGGCGCCCGTGCCGTGGTCTTCCCCCTGGCCGCCGGCAACACAGTCGTCTTCAAGGCCAGCGAGAGCAGCCCCAAGACACACCGCGGCCTCTGCGCCGTCTTTGCCGACGCGGGCCTGCCCGCCGGCGTGCTCAACATGATTGCGCACACGCCCGCGCAGGCCGCCGCCGTCACTGCCGCGCTGATCGCCCACGACCACGTCAAGAAGATCAACTTCACCGGCTCGACCGCCGTCGGCCGCATCATCGGCGCGCTCGCCGGCCAGCACCTCAAGCCCGTGCTGCTCGAGCTCGGCGGCAAGGCACCCGCCATTGTGTGGGACGACGCCGACCTCGACCTGGCCGCCACCCAGTGCGCGCTGGGCGCCTTCCTCAACGCCGGCCAGATCTGCATGAGCACGGAAAAGATCATTGTCCACCGCGCCGTGGCCGCCGCGTTTGAGCACAAGCTCGTCGCCGCCGTGCACGACTTGTTCCCCGCGAGCGCCGACGCCCCGCTGCTCGTCTCACCCGCCGCCGCCGACAAGACCCGCAAGCTGCTCGCCGACGCGACCGCCAAGGGCGCCGCCCTGGTGCTGGGCGACCTCGCCGCCAACGAGGCGGGCCCTGCGCGCATGCGGCCCGCCATTGTCAAGGGCGTGACGGAGCACATGGACCTGTATCGCACCGAGTCCTTTGGCCCTGCCGTGGCCCTGTACGAGGTCGACAGCGAGGACGAGGCGCTGCGCATTGCCAACGACACCGAGTTTGGCCTGTCGTCAGCCGTCTTCACCGAGGACCTGCGCCGCGGCCTGCGCCTGGCCCGCGGCATCGAGGTCGGCGCATGTCACATCAATTCCATGACGCCCCACGACGAGTCGGCCCTGCCACATGGCGGAGCCAAGGCGTCGGGATATGGCCGCTTCAACGCCAGCGTCGGCCTGGACGAGTGGGTGCGCACCAAGACCATTACATACCGGTACTGAGCACACCATGAGGCTGAGGCAGAGGCAGAGCAGAGGCCCACTCACTCCCTTTTGGGGGGGAGGAGCGCTGAAGTCGGGCCCCAGAAGGGACTAGGTTGCGATAGTGGCGTGATGGAGGCTTGCTTGCAACACGCCACGTGGGCGCTTCTTTTGATTTTTGTACATGCTGCACCGCATCTGCACATTGCGCCGCGAGGGAACAAAGTACCTACATACCGTACATACATATACTCATGGCCAAGGGGCCCACAGTCTGCAGCTTTTGCAACAAGCGCATTTGTTTTCAATCAATAGCCTTCCTTTTTTTTTTTTTGGCCTTTCTTTCTTCACACATCGCCTGTCCCTTTGCACCAACCCGCACGATCGGGACGCTGCATCGGCTCCGATCCCCGTGCATATGCGCCTCTTTTGTTCTTCTCCCCTGGCTCCACTGGCCAGGGGGGGGGGGTTGCTTTGCCTACTGTGTTCTTTGCATTGTCCTCCAGCCGAGTACAGATCGAGGCAGCAGGTGACACCTTGCAGATTGCCCATGGCGCGCCGAGGTGCGTCCCCGTCACAAATGAGATCGCCCTGATGTTTAGTTTGGGATCGTGGCACAGGGTCCCCCCCCCCGGCGAGTTCCCACGAACCGTAGCAGTTCCGATCGTGTTACACTTTCGGGCGTAACCCACCAACCAAGCACCTGGGTTCTGCTCTCGTTGCTTTGTACCAGGCAGCTGTGCATGTCCCCCAGTCAATGATGACTTGCACATGACAGGCCCTCTGTGCGATGAGTAGCCACCTACCTGGCTCCGTACAGCTAGCTGGTGACCATTGAGCGTCAGCCACCTTTTGACGCTGCCATCCTCCCGTCATGACTCTTTTCGCGCAAGTGGCCATTCTGGGCTGGGGTGTGAAGAAGCAAGAAAAAAAAATTAGTAGTGAAGAAGGAGAAAAAGAAGGTACGAAAAACAGGGAAAAAGAAGCATATTGTGTGTCTTTTGCTTGGTTGCATGGTGACTTTTGCCCGCAAACAAAACAAGTTGCCGTTTCGACTCGTTTGTAAGAAGAAAAGCCTCGCAACTTATTCTCAACTCGGCAAGAAAATGTGGATGCTGTTCACGCTCTGGTTGATTTTTGTGGTTTCTGTTTCAAGCACACGCCATTCTTCCCAAATGAGGCCACCAGAACTCGGTTGCTTTGGTGGTACATTATATAGTGATATTCGCAGCCGCCCGAACGCTGACTGGGGGTCAGCCGTAAGTCTGCGCAGCAACCAGGCGGGCAGGCATACGAGCCGTCCAACAGGGTCGTAGATAGATACGCAGACGTATCCAAGCAGCGCTTTTCCGGCCTAGTCGTCAGCTCAAAGCTGAGCCTAGAAGCCTGATTGGAAGAGAGCAGAAGAAACGTCGAATGCAACATACCCAGGCAGCCACAGCACCCTCTCCTTTGGTTCTTGTTCTGGTCCCTGACTCCCCTTCTTCCGATTGCTTTTCCCTATGCAGAATGATGTGCACCATCCTGGCTATGTATCGGTAGTGTAGTCATGGGTCTGTCTCTTTTTTTGCATATGCAGCAGCATGGAAACATCCGGGTTCGCGGCAGCAAAAAGTCGCTTAGCTGCGATACTGGTCAATCACACCTCCATTGCTCGTTTCCGCAGCACTGCTACTTGTAGATGGAGAGCCGTGACTTTCGGTGGCGGCGGCGTCTGAAGCGGTGTCACACGCTCAGAGGCTAGTCAGCCTTCTTCTCGCACTTGAACCTGTTTGGGCGTTCCCGGTTGTCGCTTGCGCCTGGACGTGCCCGTATCGAAACTATGTGCTGACCAGCGCTGGCGGAAAGCCGCCCAAATGGTGTCCTGTGATATTCATGTTGGTACGCATCAAGGTGGGCACACTGCTTCGACGACGTTCTGACAGTCTTACTCACGCAGCCAAAGTACCCAAACGGAAGATTCCATGGCGCCGAAACTGGGCATCTAAAGCACTTCTTTTGTAGGTGTAGAGATGTGTGTGTGTGTGTGTGTGTGTGTGTGTGTGTGTGTGCGCATGGGGCGGGTGTCCAATCCTGTGACGGTCCGCCAGCCTTGACAGCTCCCTCGGCGTTGAAGTGCATCTCCGGGACCCAATCAAGCAGCCATCTATTCTCGCTCTCGTCTGCTTCAGCTCAACATGTTACTTTGGGTCCAAGCCATCCACTCTTACCAGATGAATGCACCCCTGCCGATCCGGGTCACACTCTCTTGGTGGCAGAGCAATAGGCATAGCCATAGCCCTACGCTACTCTTGAGTATAACAAGACTCTTATGAGCGAGAGACGGGCAAAGTCTTTATAACCGCGTGCCAGTGCCCGACCTCAGACTTGCCATGCCGAGACTTCCTCATTCACTCTCCTTTTTTTTTTCTACACTCTTATCATCATCATCATCATCTTCTTCTTCTCCTTCTTCCAAGGGCTGTTTGGTCCTTGTCACTAAACACCATGTCACCCAAACTGCCACTCGACATACAACACTCCCTCGGCCACATGGACCCATGGAAGGTGTCATGGAATATATCATGGAACGTGGTGCTTGCTGGTGTGCTAGTGATAGTAGGATATCCCAAGCCCGAGTCACTTACCCTCATGTATGTCTCAAACACACAGCTAATCCGGTACTTGTTTGCCTTTGTCCACAGGTCGCCCTTGCAGTGCCGGTCCAGTTCCTGTACAACGTCTACTTGCACCCGCTGGCACACTTTCCAGGGCCCATGCTGAATCGAGGATCCAATATACCCAAAATGATTCATCAGATTCGCGGCACTGTCCACGAGGAGATGCTGAGACTGCACCAAATCTATGGCCCAGTCGTCCGTCTTGCCCCCAACGAGCTTACCTACACCTCTGCCACGGCTCTCAAGGAGATTTATGGCAACCGGGGCGGCAAGAAATCAATGCCTCCGCAGACAGCGCTCGGCAAACACGACAAGATGATGTTTGGAGCCACCGCGTTTATCTGGCTCGAGTCGCACGCTGAGCACCTGCGGCACCGCAAGATCTTGGCCACATCTTTTTCCGAGTCCTCACTGAGGGCGCAGGAGCCCATCATCCTGGGCTATGCGCAGCAGCTCACCAATCAGCTCCGCGGTCGCGCAGCCAGGGGCGAGGTGGTGGATCTCTGGGCCTGGTTCAACTACTTGACCTTTGACGTGATTGGAGACCTGACGTTTGGAGAGCCGTTCGACTGTGTCAAGGACGGCCAATTTCATCCCTGGATCTCCTTCATCTTCTCCAACCTGACCAACATGATGTACTCGCAGATGATCATCACGATGGGAATCTTTGGTACGTTCATCGAGATGTTGGTGCCCAAGAAGATCTGGGCCGAGGCCATCTCGCACGCGCAGGCCACAAGGGACAAGGTGGACCGCCGCTTGGCTCGCAAGACAGAGCGGCCCGACTTTGTGACGGGCTTCATGAAACACATCAACCAGCCCGGTGGTATCACGTCCAACGAGCTGTACGCTGACTCCAACATATTCTTAATGGCGGGCTCGGAAACTTCGGCGACGCTGCTGGCAGTGGCTGTGTACTACTTGCTGCGCAACCCACAAAAGCTCGCCAAGCTGCAGGAGGAGATCCGCAGTGCTTTCAGCCGCGAGGAGGACGTCACGTTCGGCCCAGTAAGCAAAATGCCGTACCTACTGGCCGTCATCAACGAGTCGCTGCGCATGCACCCACCGCTGCCTGCTGGGATCAACCGGACTGTGTCGTCAGGCGGTGCCTTCATCGACGACCAGCTGGTGCCCGAAGGAACAATCCTGCAGGTGCCGCACTGGGCAGCATTCCATCTCGAGGCCAACTTCCAGGACCCGCTCGTCTTTGTGCCCGAGAGATGGCTCGAAGCGTGTCCGGCGCGCTACATCAATGACAACCGCGATGTGTTCCAGCCGTTTAGTTACGGGCAGCGGAACTGCATTGGGCGCAGCCTGGCATACATGGAGGCTAAAATTACATTAGCAAGGCTGATTATGACGTTTGACATGGAGCTGATGCCAGAGAGCGCGGGCTGGAACCAGCAGAGGGTCTTCCTGCTGTGGGAGAAGCGGCCGCTGTACGTGAGACTCACAGCGCGGTAGACGGGCACACGGCACGAGGTAGCAGCTGGCAGCTGGCAAGTGCCGCACTGCCGAGGGCGTGGAGGTGCAGCCAGAGTCCGGAGACTGAGAGGAGCAGGGCTGAGTAGGGAGTCGGCTTGTAAATTGTACTATAGTTAATTAGCCATCAAATACCGCTTGGGCTTACAACACCAATCAACATCGAGACCATCAAGACTGCAGGCTGCCAGGGCTGCCTCGTGACACTGCCGTAAGATGAAATACCTCCGAGCAGGGCCCGAGTCACAGCATCAAGAGCAGTCTAGGAAGCAGACGGCGTCAGACTCCCATCATGCAATGCAGTTGTAGGGGGCCACGCAAGCAGCTGGGCGTCAGGAACCAGATTGATCCGAGACGTGCTTTGTGCGACCACAGCCCAGTACGGAGGATGTAGAGGAGAGAGAGAGAGAGAGAAAGGTGCTGGAGGTGTGCTGGTGACAGCTGGATTCGTGTGGTATGCATCGTGTTTTCGTGGCTGCGCTGTACAGCTCGACTAGAGTGTGGTTCGGAAACTGTGGTGCACATCATGGAACTCATGGGAAGAGGAGGTGTGGTGTGACAAGAGAAGAGCGCTCCGCCTTGGCAGGTCGAAGCTTATGTAATTACCAAGGTACGTACCGTAATGCTGCGTCGGGATCTACTTGTAGGTACATAGTACCTGAACCATCACGCCAATGTATCTAGGTACCTACCGACAGCTAATATTGGGAAGCGGCAACTGAGAGGCAACCTCGGCCGATCCAGTCCCAGAATTCATCAGTCCACCTCGTCCGTCACGCGCCTCACCACTTGAACCTGTTCACTCTCGTCGGCCTCTGGCTTTCTCTGCAAGCTCGCAAAGCGTAAAGGCAGACAGTTTCACATCAGATTCAGCAACACGAACACACTATCAGGCATCAGCTTTCGCACTTGTTGGGAATTCGCCACAGCTCTGGCTGATCGCAACGCCCAACCGACCATTGCTGGAGGGGCCTCAACCCCCCAATCGACGTTCACGATCTCAACCCTTTAAATGACCAGTGCTTCCTTTGCCCAGGCACAGGCACGCCTTGCCGAGCACAGAGCTGCCCGTGAAGCCCAGGCTCGTGCCCGTCTTGCTGCGGACCAGTCGGCCTCGCGGCTGCGTTCCCACCTCTCAGCTCACCCTTCACCGTTGTTGCGCAGTGTTGGCGGCCATCTCTTTGGCATCTTGGATGGCGTCTCGTCGCGCGAGGGCACGCGGCCTGCTTTTCGCGTCAGCCAGGTTGATGCCGAGCTGCTGGACGAGGAACTGCTAGCCTTGCTGCACGAGCAAGTGGCCGATGCCCTCAAATATCTGGGCGGTGTGGGGAGCACGCTCAAGGACGACTGGGCCGACGAGATCTTGCTGCTGCTGCGAGCGGTGCTGTTCAAGCTCACAGTGTGGGACCACAATGCAACCTATGGTGCTGCTCTCCAAAACCTACGATACACCGATGCTAGACACCAGGGGCCAGTGGCAGTGCCGCCCTCCAGGACACAAAAGACCCTGTATGGGCTGGTTACAGTCGGCGGGCGATATGCGTGGGCTAGGCTGGAAGGCTGGCTCCTCCACCAGGACGACACCTTTGACGAGCCACATCCTCGTATCACGAGCTTGAAGCGGCTTGCTTCGGCCGCCGAGTCTGTCCACGCAGCCGCTGCCTTTATGTCATTCCTTGTCTTTTTGTTGCATGGGCGATACCGCACCCTGCTGGACAGGATCCTACGGATGCGCCTGGCACCGCCCACGAGCCAAGTCAGCCGCGAGGTGTCTTTCGAGTATCTGAACCGACAGCTGGTCTGGCATGCATTCACCGAGTTCCTGCTATTTGTCCTGCCGCTCATTGGCATCAATAAGTGGCGTCGGTGGCTGACACGGACCTGGCGGAAAACCAAACGAGCAGTGTTGAGTGACGCAGAGGGCGAGATGGACGAAAAGACGGGCGAGTACGCCTTTCTGCCTGAGCGTACATGTGCCATATGCTATCAGGACCAGAACACAGCTTCGACAGAGCAGGAGGTGCTAGCGGCTGCTGCATCCAGCGGGATCATTGGGTCGGCTCAGACAGACGTCACGAATCCCTACGAGACCATACCGTGTGGGTGTATTTATTGTTTTGTGTGCCTGGCTACGCGGATCGAAGGTGAGGATGGTGAAGGCTGGACCTGTCTGCGCTGTGGAGAGCTGGTCAAGGAGTGCCGGCCCTGGAGCGGAGACGTGCTGGAACCGCCGAGCAAGTCGCCCTCGCAAAAGGCTGTCATGTTTGCAGACGGCGTCAAAGAAGCTGCATCAGGCGTGGACACCGACTCGGACACAGAACCGTCACGGGCAGAGTCGACAGAGGAGCGCGACCAGACGGCAAGGGAAAGCGACAGCTCGGTCGATGGCGACTCTGAAGAGTATGACGAGGAAGAGGGTGAACTCGGAGACGACCTGGACGGATTTTAAAAGCACTGTATGAAATACCTCATGGTGTCTTGTTCGTTGATCTGCTTGAACTGATCACGTCGGAATCTTGCAATGTCAGACTACGATAAGCTGAAGAGACTCAACAGAAGGCTGGCAAGCTGGCCACAATCACATGCTAGCGCAGTGAGGTCCTTGACGGTACATACAAGCTGTATAGTAAACTGTTGGACATCGGCCAACAGCAGTGGACCGCCGAACCCCCATGCTCTCAGCACCATAAGCATAGCAGGAATGAATATTTGACAATGCGGGCCAAAATAGCATGTCATCCTGTGCCACTTGACAGCCAGCCATTGCCCCTTTCCAGCAGATTGATTTTGCAAATACTATATAGCTGCATAAACCATGGCGCCATGAAGTTGATTGTCTGGCCAGGATAGGCCAGGTCTGCAGTAGACAGGGTATCCCTGAAAGGTACATGACAGTTCCAGCCAGTCGAGCCAGCCCAGGATCGCCAGGTACCACCCAGCCGCCAGACGCCAGGCACAGAACACAAGTACCCCAGACGATCCCCAAGGCGCCAGGGCAAGGCCACGCTCGGTACCGCCTATTACGGCATGCAGGGTCCACTCGCCAGCACAGCAACGGCGTCACTTCCCACCTGTCGCTCCTGCCTTGCCCTGCAAGTCCGCGACAAATTTCACCATGCGCCGCAGCCCAAGCCAAATCCTAGTCCCTCTCCCAATCCAGAGGCCCAAATCGTTTCTCGACGCTTGACAAAGTCTGAGCGAGCAAGAGACTCGCAAGCCAACAAATACAGACTGATACAAAGAAAGGGAGAGAGAGCTTCTCTGCTCAACACCTTGTACACTCCTTGCTGCTCGTCGATAATGCGCTTCTTCCCGCTGTAGCACCGCCTGCTGCTGCTGCCATCGAATCCCCTCGTCGACTCCTCCTCTCCTCCTTCAATCCACTCGCGCTATCAACCTAGCCGACATGCCCTCCGTCTTCTCCTTCGAACAAGGCAGCGAATCGCAAGCCCGCTTCTCCACCTCCGAGTCCTCGCCCCTTCTGGGCCGCTTCCGTGCTGTCCCTCGCGAGGCCCGCTCGAATCGCCGCGGCAGCTTGGGCCTGTTGACGCGCGCATCCTGGCGCAATAGTGTCCACGTCGGCCATGGCTATGGCGCGTTAGCTGCTGCTGGTCTCGACGATCCCACCAGCAATGGAGGCAGTCCTGGCAGTTCCAGCGACGACGATCTCTTTGAAGACGAGACAAGGCCAGCATGGGTCAAATGGCTGCGGAGAAGATACAAAAAGATTGGTGAGGTCTGGATCACGCCTACCCAGGCTGCCGTCCGCAGAGTCACGGCTGTTTGGTGGTCGCGCTGGTTCGTCCTTGTCGTGTTACCAGCCGCGCTGGCGGTGGGCTGGTGTGCGCTGCCGGTCCCGCAATACCCCTTGAAGGACGACGAGGATTGGGACGGCCATAACAAGCCTGGCGGTGGTGATGACGGCTCGCACCACAGGGCGCCTGGCCACGGCGAGGCCAAGGTTGAGGTCAACTTTTGGTTCTTTGTCTTTGTCTACTATGCCTTCTACAACCTGACTGCGCTGGTGTGGATCACCAAAGTCTTCAATCTGTACAGCCTCAACTGGTGGCCATCCACGCTCGGCTTCCCACTCACGATTTGCTTGATTGCAGTTCTGGGCACCGCTGCCCCAGTGGTGCTATACTACATTCCCGAGGCCGACTTCCTCATGACCCACAACACGGTCTGGATCACCTGGACATTTTGCATCATGGCCATGCCCGTCATGATTGCCTCGTGCATTCTTCTGACCAGAGAGCGACACATAGGCCTGCGTCACTCGCTCTCCGAGACGCAGCGAATCTTCACTTCCTCCTGGTGGACAGGCGTCGATGACGATCCCTGGTCGCAGACAAGAGCCAGCAGCCGGCGGCGTCCAGAATACCCTGATATCCAGGTCAACGGATTCGGCGCGTCAGCACAAGCGCCACGCCGTGTTCCCGTCCGGCTGCGACACAGGTTCTTTCCTGCCAGCTTTGTGCGTTTCTTGTGGTTTTGCACAGCCCTGTCGATTGGATTGCTCGCATACTTGATAGGAGAGGCATATGCAGAAGTGTACCTCCGGACACTGCCACACAACTCGCTAGACACCATAGTGTATGTGTACGGGTGGATCTTGACCGTGTACCTGCTCGACGGCTTGACGGGCTGGATCTTGGGCGGCAACCAGGGCGAAAGAGTGGGGAGCTATCCCCTAAGCTGGGTCTTTAAGCTGTGAGTAACCGATAGATGAGCCGTTTTGGCAGACATGAACTGACTGACCTTGTCTTGTTGCCAGCTACTTCATGCTCACTTACCAGACCTATGTGCGAGCTCTATATGCCCGCTTGCGATCTCCGCAGCAGTTCATTCTGCTGCAAGTGCTCTCGTCCACCAGCCTCATCATCTTCACGCCGCTGCTTCTCTCGGCGCCCGTCCACTGGATTCTCACTGTGCTAGGCATCAACGGCCAGTCGTATGCCGCGTACCAAAAAATCGGAGTCCGCAACGTCTTTATCCGCTTCTTGGCCGAAAACACCAGCATGCTCTGCTTTCTGGGCTCCGTCGTGGTGCTGCACTTTGGCGCCAACAAGGACGTCTACCCGTACTTCTCGTTTGACGAAGACCCGTCCAAGACGGGCGATCCGTACAACTACACCTTTGAGCTCACGTTCTATGCCTCGGCCGTTACGTGGGCGTGTGAGCTGGTCGCGAGTCTGGTTGTTGCGGGTCTTATCAAATGGATCTACAATATCGACGTTGTGGCGGAGGGGAGCATGGATCTGGCTGTTTGGCCTGAGTTGTTGCCGACAAGCGTGGTGGTGGTGTTGCATGTACTGCAGAACATGTTGTTTTCGATTGTGCGGTTGCAGTTTCGTTGATGGCTGTCGTGGCGGGGAATGAATATGGACCCAAGGGGCGGGAATGTCTGTTTTGTGTGTGTGTGTGTGTGTGTGTTTTTTCTTTTGGAAAGGGGGAAGCAAAGGCGTATTGGATTATTGGCATGGATACGGCATTCACGGCATCCATCACGACAGCAAGAAGCATGGCGTTTTTTTTTTTCGGTGCGCATTCCTTCGTTCCAATGTACATGGGAAGATTTGGAAAAGGAAAGCGAGCAAGGGTTCTTTTCCTTGGACAACAACAACAACAACAACAACAACAACGACGACGACGACGATAGCGGGTTGTGCGTGGGACATTACAAGGGCAACAAGGTTAACAAGGTTGGGGCCGTCAGAAGAGCAGAGAAGCGGTTGTTTTTGTAAAGGAAAAGAAGGCAAAGTATCATGATACCCCCTCCAGATGATGGAATGTATTGGACGAAAAGTATGCGCAAGGAGTGGATTGTTTCGTTGCGGTGGCCATGTCACGCCGTGATCTTGTTATCAGGGTTGTGCGATTGATGGTTGCCTGCTTTGCTTGATACTATCTGGAAGCATGTCGTCTGAATTGAGTTTGATGTCACAGTACCACTACCACCGCGACAGATTTATTTCGTCCCAACTCTCCTGTTTGATTTGGCGTTGGCAAGACTGGGCATCCCGGAGTTGGACTGTGTAGGGATGATTGGGATTTTTTTTTCGGGTGGTGCTTGTTCACGAAAGGACAAGGAAGAGGGCAGACAGGAGTACAGCGATGGTTGTTTGTGGGTGGTACAGGAGGACAGCCTGAGTCAGCTTGAAGCACGTCGAGTCAACAGCCGAAAGAAAGGACTGGGAGATGAACCTAGCCAGCCCATATTCGGGAGTGTCGGGTGTGTGTGTGCGTGTGTGTGGTTCTGGATTTTGGACCAGGCGCCACACACACACACACACACCTTTCTTGTCAGAGGGACTGGCGGTGAAAGACATGATGGTAGCGAGTAAGTGTATCACTGACACCGGCGAAGGACTGGGTGATGATGTAGCTGGGCGAGTCAGATGCGATGGACAGTGAAAACAGAGGTGTGATGCCAGACCATGGGGGAGGGGGTGGATGACGCGTGGGGGGGTTTTGGTCCATCGTACACGGCCGATGTCGTCTCGTCTTGGGGCTCGAAAGCAACAACTGCGTACAGTGGACGATTCGAGTACAATAACGATGGCGGCTGGGCGAACGGGCCACTGATCGCGGGTCTGGATCCGAAGAGGCAGTGGGCGTTGAGCAGGCAGGAGAAGCTTGAAAGGCTTCCGGAGTCTGGTAGCAAGATGCATCAATGTAGGTCTCTGCGCAGCACTGCGCAGCACTGCGCAGCAGGCTAGGCCAGCCCCAGGGTGTAAGAAGAGGGGGGGGGTTGGTACTCGGTGCTTTGCATACACCAGGCTGGGCCACGTCCTGTATCGGGGAAACAATAGCACGCCACGACGGGGCAGAAGAGGTAAGCCGAGCCAAGGAAGATGATGTGATGTGCGTCAGGAAACGGGCAAGGCGGGCTGGTGGTTCTGTTCTGGAGCGAGGTTTGGATGGGATGCAGTGGTTTGCATGGAGGGCGTCGGTGATGTCTCGTATCCAGGCTGCGATGACTTCACACCGAGGAGGATGCACAGGATACTGGATATTCGAGGCTGGTTCGTATTCGAGGGGCCCTTGGGAACGTACTGCATAGGACTACAGTACCTCGACAGCTGGGCCCGCCGCCGCAAGGAGGGGTCATCGGGGTCTTATCTGCTATCGCGGGCTTATCGCGGGCTTATCGCGATCCAGAGGTTCAATTTCTGGCGGGGTAGCACAGCAGTGAGTGACACCACCATGCCATTGGATCATCCCTGGCCAAGGAAGTACACACTCACTGTACTTGGCACCGAGGAACCCTTCCCCACTGGCCCTTTTTTTTTTTTTTTCCCTCTTCGCTCTACATTCCCATTCTTTTGAACAGTCCATTTTACTACGACGACCAACCCTGCGTCATCCCAGGTCCAGCTATTATTATCTGCTTTGAATTTTTTGGTTTCCTTTTTCGATTTTTTTTTTCTTTTTCCCTTTCTTCTTTTCCCTCTTCTTCCTTTTCCCTCTTTTGCCTCTTCTCGCTTCTGATCCGCCCCTCGACGACGTCGTCTGTTTCTCCCGCTTCCGTCACCTCTTGAGCTGCAGCAGCCCTTATTTGGACAATCTCCAGGCCCTCTCGACGCTGCAGTCTGCTTGGGCCCTTCTCGTGGTATGTCTCGCTTTTATGTTCTGCTTTTTCGTCCCACCCTGCCATCGCTGGTTGAGGCTGCTGCTACAGACCTGTGCGGGTGCCAAGGTTGGGGCGGTCGCACTGCATGGCGCTCTTAAGCACACTCCGCACACCCCCCCCCCTGGAGCCCCTCCTACAGACCCTGCGCAAAAGGCGCTAGACGTCGGCTGCTTCAGGGCCTCGAGTGCCTAGCGCATGCCGACCCTTAGCGCTGTCCGCCAGTCCAATCCCCCCTGGCCCGTCGTCACCCACGCTCTCCCACGCTACACGCTGCTCTGCCCCAATACCTGCAATTTGTCCCAGGTAGACGCAGAGCAGAGATTGTCGCCCAGTCCTGTTGCATCGAGGTGCGTTTCTACGTGCTGACTCATATGTTTGGCAGCGCCGAAGCACCCCAGCGTTGGTCCCCTCTCTGGCCGTTGCCAATCGCTCACCCCTCCTGCTCCTCCTTCCAGCGCCAGTTTGCCCTGTACCCGCCAAGGCCAGCCTGCTAAGCCTGCTAGCCTGTCCAGCTGCCAGCTGCCAGCCCCAACCACCCACACTGCCTTACAGCGCCAGACCGAGAGCCTGAGAAACCCTGCCGACAGCACCAAAGAAGTGCCCCCAGCCGAAAGCCTGCACAGCACAGCATTGCACAGCACAGCATTGCACAGCACTGCACAGCACTGCAGAGCAACACTGCGACCGCCCGCCAACTCACTCTTTGCTCCTCTCTGTTTAGCAAAGCCCAGCCTCTCTCGACCTTCAAAACCCCCCCTCCGCCTCCCCTCGGCTCCTGCTCCCTCCTCCCCCTCCTCTCACCATGACCTCAGCTCCTGCTCCCTCGGCCCCCCAGGCCACCACTCCGTCTGCCACAGAGTCTGCCCAACATGCCTCGGGACGACAGCCCACCGCCGCCGCCTCCACCTCCGCCGAACTCGCCAGTGCAAAGATAAGCCTCGAGCAGTCGCTGCGCCGCTTCCCCGACTTTCCCATTCCCGGTATCAACTTCTTGGATATCATGCCCTGGTTCCTCGACCCCAAGCTGCACGAGACTCTGCTGCGCTCCCTCGAGCTCCAGCTCCAGCACTTTGGCGCCAGCGGCAACGCCATCAAGCCCGATGTTGTCGTCGGCCTCGACGCCCGCGGCTTCCTCTTTGGCCCCTCGCTGGCCCTGCGCCTTGGTGCCAGCTTTGTGCCTGTCCGCAAGAGGGGCAAGCTGCCCGGGCCCTCAGTTACCGCCGAGTACATGAAGGAGTACGGTGCCGACTACTTCCAGATGCAGGAGGGCGCTGTGGCCAAGGGCCAGACGGTGCTCGTTGTGGACGACATTATTGCTACTGGTACGTTTTTTTTTGTCGTTTTTATTCGTTTTTTTTTTGGTGTCCTTGGGCGTCTCGTCTTTTGCGCGACAGTATTGTGTCTGTTGTTTGTTCACTAACGTCTACTTTTTTTTTCCCCCGTGAATATAGGTGGCTCTGCTGCAGCCGCTGGTGATCTCGTCAAGCAGCTGGGTGGTTCCCTGGTCGGCTACCTTTTCATTGTCGAGATCCCCTTCCTCAAGGGCCGCGACAAGCTCGACAATGTCCCCGTCGTGACCCTGCTCGATGTCAACGAGTAAATTCTCAACCTTTTTTATACCACTCCCACCACTGAATATACAACCCGGTTCCAACAACACCAACGACACCAACAACAACAAACAATAGATTTTTGTGTGTTTCCTTAAAAAAGAAATGATGAGACGAGGAGAGAAGGAGAAGAGCAGGATCGGCTTATGAATTACAAGAAAAAAAAAGAAAGTGTCACCTGACAGTAAGGAGGACGCGCAGTGCCGTGCGTGAATTGGCGTCTGTTTCATGCATAGACGAGCCTATCATTCTTCTTTTGCGCCATTCACATCGATTCGCGACCACACGTGGTTACATGCAAACTGCCTTTCAAACATGATAGGACGGACGCTTCCGCACCGTTTGTGGAATCTGTTGGATATAGTAGTCCATATTGATACATTTCCCCTTTTTTTTTGTGGTACAATTCATTCAAGGCTGAATCTTGGGGGATATCAACTTGCTTCCCAAGCAGTGGTGGAGACAGTGCCTCGCGTTCTCAGAGAGTTCGGCGGAATAGGTGTTTCCATGACATGGAAATGAGCAGACCAAGAGGGGAGCCGCGTTACCCTTTTTGTTTTTCTTTCTTCTCTTTTTCCGTTCGAAAACGCCACGATTACGCAAAGTTCAACATCTTTCCAGATATCTTGGGTTCTTTTTCTTGACTTGTTGGGATGTTTCCGATATTTTTTTTTCCTTCTTCCCCCCCTTCTGCACCAGGCATAAAGATGTGTCTGATGTATACTTTTGCTGCCTGGTTTAGACTCCTTGGTGTGATTGACATATTTATTTGAATGAGAAGACCCGTGGGCAAGGGAGCAACGATACATGTCTTGTCCTCCCCCTCCACCTTTTCCATGCCATCCCATCCCATCCATCAATCTATGAATCTACTCTTTGCGTGAACCCATCTATCTGTATGACTTGGATTCGTCAGACTTATTGTAGTAGGCCAGAACGAAACCCGCCCAGCGCGCGTAAACGGAGAATGAGCACAAGGTGTTTATATAAATATATATGTGTGTGTATTCACTGTACTGTATGTAGTAAAAGACGGGGGGGGGGGAAGTACCGTGCGGTGTCGACCGAGCGAACAAGCGAACGACTGGAGGGCAGCACGAGCACGAGCACGAGCTTGAGCAGTACCAGTTGAGCACGAGCGAGTTATGTGGGTTAACGTGGTGTGTATACTAGATAGGTTGGCCGTATAATACTGACAAACTGACCGTCTGTCTCCCTTGACCAACTCACTGGCTTGCCACGCAACAACGCCCAAGTATATGTACAGAAACACACACATACAAGGATGTACACAAACACCCGTGCCATCACTGCTACACTATGCTATGCTATGCTATGGTATGCTTTGGATCCATGTATTTCGTTACCTGCTTTACTTGTCTAGGTTTTCCTCCTACCTACCGACCTACTTGCCTACCTAGAGTTTCTACTTTTGCCTGCCAAGCCAGTAAAACCCCCTTTTGTCCCATCTAAAAGATTCGTCCCTTTTTTTCGTTTTTCCCTTCCCAATTTCCTGATTAGAAACTGTTATAATAGCAAAAGTACGGGTGGTATGATATCATATCATGATCAATCAGTCAATCAACCTCGACAACACCACCAACACCATCATCAAATATATCCCAAGCAGTGACTGACGCCCAGATAGACAAACACAACACAACACAGCAAGCCGCGCCAGGATGTTCAATCACTGCTACTGCTGCTGCTGCTGCTGCTGCTGCCGAGGTCCCATCTCGCCATCGTCAACAATCACATTGCTCAGCCTCCGCCCGTCGCTCTCAACGCCATACTTGCGCGTCATGCCAATGCGCACCGCCTGCGTCGTTAGCCGCATGTACATGTCGTCCCCACCACCCATCATAACCATAGGGATGGGGTGCCGCCGCGGCAAGCCCGTGGGCGTGCGCTGCTCCTCGACCAGCAGCGGCCGCGCGAGGACGGCCTCGCCGCCGTCCAACACGGGCGGCGGTCCGTCCTCGTCGTCCTCGGAGACGATAATGACGAGCTGCAGCGCGGTGGGGCTGGGCTTGTAGGCGGGAATGTTGCCCATTTTGTCGGAGAAGGCGCAGGCTCCGCGGCGCATGACGATGATTTGGTGGTCGCGGGGGCCTTCCTCTGGGAGGACGGCGTCGCAGGCTTGGCCGGCCGCGTAGATGGTTTTCCAGGGCAGGATGTGTGGCGGGATGGGGCCAAAGGGCGGGATGTGCGCGTTGGGGGGCATGTCGATGGGGGGGAGGGGCGCCGCGCCTGGGCCGGTCGGGGTGATTGCTGTTGTGTTGACGAGGACGTTGAGGGGGTGGCCGTTGGTGTTGATGTGCCCGCTGAGGATGCTGCCGTGGGCCGAGTGCTGGGATGTTGTGTTGGATGGGGAGGATGCGCGGACTTGGGACCAAAGCGCGCGGAAGAGGGTGTGGATGTTGTCGGCGAGGGTTCCCAGCGCTGGGTCTTCTTGGTGAGCGGCTGGCTGGAGGATGTTTTCTGCGCCATCGCCGTAGGTGTCGTCGTAGGTGTGTACCTCTGGCTCGAGGATATTGTCGTCATTGTTGTCGTCGTCGTCGTCGTCGTTGTTGTTGTTGTTGTTGTTGTTGTTGTTGTTGTTGTTGTCACCGTCGCCATCATCATCGTGAATGGGGATACACTGCTCTTCCTCCTTGTCGCTCCTTTCGAGGAGGGATTCTGAAACCTGTGAATTCCCACTACAACCACCACCACCGTCATCCTGTGCGACTGCTTCTGTGACGTTTACTTGGTATAGGTAATGGATCTTGACGGTGGTGAGATCTCTGACGAGTTTGAACTTGGTGTCCGATATCTCGGCAAGCAGACCACGGCTCAGCACAACGTGCTCGTCCCGGCCGAGGTTGAAGCCGTTGACTTTGGTCACCCGCAGTTCTTCGTCTCCTTCGGGCCCAGTCTCGAGACGCATGGCGAGTTTGAGGCCGGCAAGTCGGTTGACGCGGACCTTGTCAACGTCCAAGCGATCCAAGTTCTGCACGCCAATGATTGTGTCAAAGACGTTGTTGGTGCCAATCATGCCGAACTCGAGGTGGTACTCGGTGGCGTCCAACACCAAGTCACACGTGGCATTGTCTGGCATGACATGGGCGGGCAGTGTCCAAGGGAAGTAGGAATAGTTCTGCGTCGTCTTGAACGTGTTTGGCTTATTGGTCTTTTGCAGACCCGTGTGAATGTTGGGCACCGTGTGCAAGTCGAGCATCCGCGCGGCGTGGAACAAATCAGGCCGCGAAAGAATGCTCGAGCCCGTCAGCGGGGACCTCTCGGGGGGCACCGGACAGACGACTGTAAAGTCGTTGTCGTAGTAGTACAGCGCAATTTCCTTGGTGGTCGCTGGGGAGACGGGCGCCGTCTTGGACGATGGCCGTGCCGGCTTGGGGATGATGAGCGGGTGGCCTTCGGTTGTGAAGACGTAGGCGGCATCCAGTGAGTTCAGGGGGTGCTGGTCGTCGTACAGCAGGTACAGGTACTTGGCCGTCTCGCCGAGGAAAAAGGTCTCCATGCGATCGCTCAGCTCGCCGGTGACGACGTTCTGGATGCCGGCAAAGCCGCACTCGGTGCGGCACCGCCTGTTGATGTCCTTGATGACCATTTCGCCGACGTACAGATACCAGGTATCCTTGGTAGCGCGGTAGAGATGGTAGGTGGACTCGATGAACTCGGGCCGCAGCGGCCACCAGCCAAGGCCGCCTTCGACCTGCTTGTCCTTGATGGACCAGCGCTCCGGCAGGGCTGCGTACTTGGTCCACATGGCCGCGTGCAAGAGGTGCGTTTCCATGGCCTCGTCCAGCTCGCCAGCCAGGGTCAAGAGACCGGGGTAGTACGCACCCAGGCTGTCGATCCAGTTGGAAGCCAGCGAGCCCGTCATGATGTTGACGTTGGCGTAGTGGGGATGGCCCGTCTCGTCGTACAAGTGTCGCTTGATGGCTGCATGTGCATGGTGCCACGCATCCAGGAACGCATCGGGCGAGTTTTGCTCCTCGGTCAGCGGCACCCAGAGCTCGTTGGGGTCGAGCCAGGAGCTGTCTGCAGACGGCCGTTTGGGCAGGGTCGTGTTGGGCGTCGCGTGGCCAGACAGCAGGATGTGCGACTTGAGAGCGTATTCGAAGAAGCTGTCGGCGCCAGCCCCAATGACCGAGTGGCCGCCAATCCAATTGCCGTGCTCGGCGTCGACGCCGGCGCCAATCAGGCCAATCTCGCTGCGCCGGTTCCAGACGGACCAAAAGGCACGCTTGGCAAGCTGCTCGAAGCGAGCGTCCCCCGTCAGCCTGCTCAGCACCGTGAACTCGAGCACCAGGCTGCCAGCCCCAGCACTGCACGTCTCGGTGATGTCGTTGCGACTGGTGCCGTCCGGGCTGGACGTGCCCAGCACCTGGTGCAGCGGCGAGTTTGGAAAGAAGGGGATGCCGTGGCGCAGGTTGACACGCGGATACGGCATGCCGGTGGTGGTGTAGAAAGCGGGCAAGAGGCGGTTGGCCAGGTCGAGAGCCAGGCGCAGCAGCTGGCCGTCGTAGTGGAAGCCATTCGGCCATGCAATGGGAGCCACGTGGAGTGGACGGTCGTCTGGGTCGGGAACGCCGCCAGCAGCAGCCGGAGCAGAGGATCGTGGCTCGTAGCCGCGGATGGGCAGCTCGCCAATGGCAAACAGGTGGGCGCTGAGCAGGCCTCCGACGCCGCGAATCACCGTCTCAAAGACCTGAATCTTGCTGTCGAGGTCGAACCCGCGGGCGCGGCGGCCTTGGCCTGCAGGGCCGGGCGTGCCGTCACCGTACTGCTCGACGAGGGCTGCGACGCCGCTCTGAAAGTCGAGCAGAGCCTTGCGGCCCGTGTTGTGCTCGTCGGCGGGAGCAGAGGCCAGGATGGCCAGGCTGGACAGCGTGTCGACGAGGGTGACCGAGTAGTTGCCCAGCACGTCGTTGAGGCCGAGGTTGTTTGGGTTCGAGCGGTCGCGTGTCAGGGGCGTGCACGTGAGAGGTCGCAGCTGGACACGAACAGGCTGTCAGCAGATGATATGAAGAAGAAGAAGAAGAAAAAGGAAGAACAACAACAACAACAGTGGGAAAACATGCCTCGTCCTCGGGAAAGGCCAGGTCCATGTAGTTGTCGTAGCCGTGGTAGAACATGTCGACAGCGTGCTGGCGCAAGGTGGCGATGCGATCAGCGCGCATGGCAGCAACGGGAACGAGCCCCAGCCCAGAGCCCGGCCATGGCAGCAGCGGCGGCGGCGCAAGCAGCAGCACGAGGGCAGACAGCCCGAGTCGCCAGGACCAGTGGTGAGGGCTCTGCATTGCCCGGCAGTCGTCACCTGCAGCAGCCGCGGAACGAGCGAAGCGTCCTCATGGGGTTGATGCGTGCGCTGCGTCGCAGATCGCGGGTGCTGACACGGAGGTGAGAGGAACGAGGCAGAGAGACAAGGAAGAGAGCGACAGCAAGGCGTGCGTGCGTGCGATGGGCTTTGTGAAGGAGGGACGGACGGACGGACGGACGGCAACAACAGGGAAGGAAAAAGGATGGTTCGAGACGAGGCTGAAAGAGGGCGACAAAGACACATGGCCGTTGTGGCTGGATGTTGTCATCTTACGTAATGCGGAATGGCGTGGCTGCGAGAGGCCAGCTGAGTAAGCCGTCGGCTCGGCAGAAGCTGTGGCGGTGCGGGTTGGGGTGTGGCTGGGGACCTCTGGGCTGTGGCGGGGCATTCCCGGGCTCGCGCTAGGTGCTGCAGAGCCGCTGTCCTCGGTCTGCACCGACCACGTACCAGCTTGCCATGCTGGTTGGCACGCTCGCAATGGCAGCCATACGGCATAGGGCTGAGACACCACACACAGACAGACAGCCCTATGACATGTTCCAGCCGTCTCTTGCCCGTGTCTGTTGGCAGATAGCGGCGGCGGCGCGGCGGCTGTTGCTGCGCCTGCGTCGACTGCGCCTCGGCAAACACATGGTCGCTTGACGGGGACTGGGCCGGGTCGGGTCGCACAAGACCGTTGGTGTGCGAAGCAAGCCTTGGAAGCGAGAGAGAGGTGCAGCCCTGTGGACGCCCTCGGTCAGTCACGATGGCTGCTGCCAGAGCAGCGGTGCGCTTCTGAGGGCATCTGGTCGGTCAGCTCTGTGTCTCTGTGCGGGACCGAGCAGAAAGGGTGGTGGTGTTGTCTGGACCTGCAACGCAACGTCGCAAGCAAGTTCATGCACGACCATTCCATCATGGTGGTGGTCGTTGTCGTCGTCGTCGTTGTGGTTGTGGTTGTGGTTGTTGCGTCATTCACATGATTGATGGGCAACGGAACGGCAAGTCAGCAATCACCTCACGCTATGCAGCAGTGCTTGTGTGAATACTATAGTACTATACATAGTACATGCGATGCCGCGTTCCCCCCCCCCCCAGTGTCGACCAAAGTACACAGTGCGCAGAGCAGGTGACAGTCGTGCTTTTGGTGCCAAGAGACTTGGATACTTTCAGCACTTGCACGGCTCAGCGGTCGCCCCTGGAGGGGGGGGCTGTAGGGGGTGACCCCGCACTACAGCACAGCGCCGTGGTGGTCCAGCCACTCAGAACTCAAAGTCGCAGGCGGGCCCTGGCTTGTACTCTGGAGACCGGTGGAGCCCATCACACCTCGCTTCCAGTCTGTCGGGACGGCCAGTGATAAGGCTGCCCAATCAAGCAGCTATGCAGCCGCTGGAAAGAGGGCCTGTCACACGTACCAATGTACCGTGCGCTACTACAGTACTACTCTGAATGCAAGGCCACGCAGCCCCGTCTGGCGCGGTCCTTGGGCCTGCTAAACTGTACTGCGTATGTATATATGGATATATGGATACATGTATACATGTATACATGTATGTGTGTATGTATGTGCCATGTACATGCCATGGATGGCCGGAACCCAGCCCCCCAGTCTCCTCTGCCAATGTCACTGTAACACACTGGAATGTCACCCTTCTCTCCCGCGCACACGCACACGCACATGCACATGCTTCTGCTTCTGCTTCTACGGGTTGGCCCTGGCAGTGCACTAACGATATGCTACTATACTATAGTCGCACGGGCCAAAGCGGAAGATGCCATTACAACTTGAGCGAGCCATTCGCTCTGGCACGCGGCCAACAAAAGACGGAGAGAGAGAGACGATGGCAGACATGATCCCATGGGTGAAAAAAAGGGACATTGTCCTCCCATGTACTGCCAGTGCCATACCATGATGTGGTCCTGGCTCTTCCGCGGGGCCCTGTACTGGGTATGTGGTAAAGAAGAAAACAGGGGAGGGGAGTTGGCAAAGGGGCAAGTACATCCACAGGGTACCTTTCTGACTTTGGTTACTTACTTGCTTGACACAGAGACGAGACCCTGGTGTTTCTGCCCAGACAGTGGTGGTGGTGTAGTGGTGGTGTAGTGTCTGCAGGAAAACGCAGCACGGTCGGCGCAAACGTGGCCGAAGGATCTACGCCGAGACTGCAACGCCAATCTCCGCCTTTTGCCTGGCACATTTGGCTGCCAGACGACTGCCAGACGCTGGCTTGGAGGCGGAGGACATGGGCTGCGGGCTGGAGACAAGAGACGGCACGTTTCTTGGGACTTGTCTGGTAGTTTGACCGTGTGGTGGTGTCATGGTGTCGTGGTGTGGTGGTGTTGCGGTGGTGTGTGTGGTGTGTGTGTGGCTCAACGAAAAAGACCAACAACCAGTCCGTTGCCTGTTTGGAGGGTGGTTCTACATGGTTATATTCTGCTGGCGGGTTATCGCGTTGGCCTCACGCCACTGCAGTAGCAGCGAATGACTCTGTCTCGCTCTAGAGGTGCGATATCTCGTCTCGTCTATGAGGCCCAAAGCTGAGGTGACACCCGCGGGTCCGTCTGTTGGTTCGGCTGTTGCGCTGCCCAAGCCACGAAGAACCACACACACACATGTACCGGTTCATGGCTCTCCACTCCCTCCTTGTCAGCAAATCCACAATCCTATTCTTGTTGTGTGTGCGGCACGGACTGCAGGGAAGGGAGGGCAGAGGAGGCGTCGGCCGAAGCCTTCGCAGTTTGCCCCGTGGCCGTCCCGTCGTGGAGTTTGTTGGTCCCGCTCACGGAGTTAGCGGCCGTCGGCGAGACTGTTGCGCCGATTGTGCTTGTCTGTTTGTAGTCGTCGATCAGGTCGTCAGATGGAAAGGGTTTTCATGGGTGGGAAAGACCCAGAGGGAAGACGAGAGTCGAGTGTGATGTATCAGGTGTGTCCGGCAAGGAGAGAGAGACTGGATCCGAAAACTCATTTTTTTTTGTTTTTGTTTTTCTTTTCCTTTCGAAATACACACATCCCACATTGTCGAGGAGAAACACTCTACGGTGTCGCCAGATTTTGATGCGCAAGACACTGATTCGTGTCCCATTACTTTCTAATCAAGAAGTGTATGACTTTCGGGACATGAAGAACGAAAACAAAAGGCAAAAACACACACACACACACACACACACACACACACACACACACACACACATCACAAGTCAAACAGAAAGCATCTACACAGGCCCGAGGAAAAGAAAATGCGTAATAGAATAAGTCATGCTTTCGGTGAATGGATCTTCTCGTGAGAGAGTATGAGAGAGACGAAAGCGCTAATCTAAGACTGAAAATGGTGGTCACTTTGAAGAATGAATGGAAACCAACGATTTTGCCAACAACGCCGCCACTGTGGGGGGGGGGGGTTGTGTGTGTGTGTGTGTGTGAGTGTGTGT